>BHFT01031363.1:0-77413 GCA_004320025.1 Laticauda laticaudata | reverse complement strand
GGCGAGCAGCGCTTCGCTTGCTGTGCAAAGCCGCAGCTTCCTCACCTCTCAGCAAGCAGAAGGAACTGGCTGCAGCCACATCCTCCTAAGCCACAGCGCAGACCTTGCGGGGAGAGAGAGAGATCCTCTTGGGCGAGTGCCTTCCCTCGGAACGAGGCGACGGGAGCACCTGAAGCCAAGTGTCTCCTCAGGGCTCCGGTTGCAAGGAGGAGCCCTGACTGGCCGCACATGGCTGCTCCAAATGCTGCGGCATTCCTCTAACGCCACGGCAGCAAGGGAGGAAAAGATCTCCCGAACCCCAAGATGTCGCCGTGCGCCCACCGGAGGATGCAAGGGGGGAAATTAAGTCACCCCCGAAAAGATGGCCTAGCCGTTTTTTCGGGGGGGTCAAAAAAATATAAGGCCCGGCCTTATAAAGTGAGAAACACGGTAGATTCAAGAACTTTTATCTTCTTCCAGAGAACTCTGTTAAGTATTTATTAATGTCTGATCCTAATTTTTTCCTTAGCCCAAACATGATCAACCAGATACTCTCCCTTGATAGGATAATTGCATTCAAATGTTCTTAGAGGGTGTCTTTTATATCTTCCAAAATCATTATGGGCAATATATAAAAATGAGCTATCAGAAGAAAGAGATTAAAGTGTGGTTTCATTATGGACAATATATAAAAATGAGCTATCAGAAGAAAGAGATGAAAGTGTGATTTAATAATTTAAAAAATATTAACACAATCTATGAATTCTTAATGTCACTTCCATTTATTTCAATTTGGTTGAATGCGTAAGGAGTTCACCTGATTTTTTAAAAAGTAAATTTAGGATCTGTGTACACTGAGTCGGAGAAATTTCTATGGAATAATGAAAAATTTGCTTTTGAAAATTTAAAAAAACACAGATCACTTCAAAGAACATGTTAGGGCTTGTTCTGTAGAGTTGGTTGATACTATAAGCTCCTTCCAGAGGCAAATTAAGCAATCTTTCTTAAAAAAACCCCAGAACTTTTGTCAGCTTTAAGCAGAAAAAAAGATAAAGTGCTGGTTTATTAGAGAAGGGACTTTAGTGGACATGAAATGTTTCGGGCCTGGAACAACATTCATTCAACTTATTTTTGTCAATCTAAATTAAACTTTCTCTAGATGTCCCACAATGCTTGTTGCACAGACCCGCGCACACCATAGTTTATGCAGCTACTGTGTATAATTTACCGGATAAATTACAGCGGCAGGTTTCACAACATGCTGAAATTGATTAAACAAGATTTCGATTCCTGGCGAGGTGCAAACGCTACCTTTTTGAGAGGTAACGTCCGCGTCGGTGAAGGAAAGGAAGAGATCCCTCACTCAAGTTGGAGGAATTATGGGACAAGTTAGCTCTTACGTCGAGGTAGGTCACAACGGCAGAAGACTTCGCTGGCCCTTGCTTGGCTGGCTGGCTGGCTGGGGAGCTGCCCTCAGATCGGAAAGGCGCAAAGGCGAACTACCCACCTTCTTCGCTTGCTGAATGGTTTCGCGCACCACTTGCTTGACGTGAGGCGCCTTGTCTTCCTTGCGCGGGTGCGTGTACAGAGCCAGACGCGTGGCTCCTCGGTAGAAGTAGTTATGAGTCCACCCCATGTCCAGCGGAGGGATCTCCGTGTCGGAGCGTTCGGGCCAGTAAGACAGCGACAGGGGTTTCCCCGAAGGTCCGGTGACCGTTTTGCCAGCTTCCAGGTGGGCATCGTAAGCACGCCAGCCGTCCCGCAAGACCTCCAACTCTTTGCTGGAAAGGAAGTCAGGCTGCTGCCCTGTCTTCAGCTGCGACTTATATGCTTTCTCCCCGCCGGCCACGAGGACCTCTAGTGCCCGCCGTTGCTCCTCGCTGTAGTAGTACCGCGGATTACGTTCACTGACCCGTTCATTCACGTGAGCATCCTCCAGGCAAAGAATCTGCGACTCCGCCATGCTCCACGTCGGCGCGATTCACTCACTGTGGAGTTGCAGCTGCCAAGCGTACTTGAATCCGGGCAGGGCGGGAGGAGCTTTCGTAAACCGCCTCCCCGTACCTTGAAAGGTGAAGATGACTCGGCCTACGTAACTTGTTCTCGAATCTGCCAAGTCAGCTGTTCTCCTCACTCAAGCGAAGGTATTTGTTCCAAGAACAAACTTAAAACTTGAGCAGGCAGATTACTCTTCAGTCAGTATTGCTCAACTTCAGCAACTTTAAACTGTGAACTTCAACTCCCAGAATCCCCAAGTCACAAAAGTTTTTTGAAAAACGTTGCAGCTTATTTAATAAAAGTACGGAAACTGACAAGACAGGGAACACATAATTTATTTCAAAATTAATCTTTTTTTAAATTAAAAGACTTACATTGTTTCAATTTGAAAAAGCTAAACTTGGGGGAGGGATGTGGAGGAGCATTAGCTGTATCAGAAGTTCAGAACATATTCTCATCACCACCGAAGACCATTGAATACTAATACATAGATTTAAATCGTCTGATCTTTTAAGCTTTTAAATATTCAAGACTGATTTTTGTAGTCTGGCTCTATAATGTCATTATAAACCAGAATGCGTGGCATTTGATTTCTAAGGTTATAATGAAGCTACTGATGTTGGTTTATAAACTACTGTGTGAATTCAGATAGTTGCCTTGTTCAGTAAAATATGCCAAACAGCCTAGTTTACTGTGATGTGTGACACTAAGACCACATCAGCCTGATAAAACAGTGTGATGGTTAACATAATATTCACTTGATATCCCTACATGCACACCCAAGGAATTTATAATTGTAATGGCACAATATTTCATTAAAGGTTGGACAAATTGCCTTCTATAGTAAAAACATTTCTAACAACAGTATAAAATATTATAGTGGGATAGTATTGTATGAAATTAATAGGTCTATAGTAATTCAAGTGCAATTGCTAATATTTACCATGTTGAATTAAGGCTATAAATGAGGGAAATCATGAATTTCAGCTAATTTACTAAAGACAGTGCCTGAGTTTTAATTGCTCACAAGTATTTAACAAAATTTTAGTTTTGTTTTTACAATTATTTTAATATTTTCTAGAAAGCTTTGTTATGAACCCATTCTTTACTATTGTTTAAATAAACAATCCAATTTGTGACTGTCATCTATTAGACATATTTGTATAAATTGGGGCTGCTGCAGTAACTTAGGTTTTGTGATATGGTGAAATTCATTAAAGGAATTATTCTGAGTAGTTTATAAAAGCACAGCCATTTGCTGGGGGTTCCAGGAGAAAAGAAATTAGAAGTTGCTTTTTTTCTGAGTGAGTAAAGTAAAAGTTATTGTAGGGCTAAGTTTGAGGAATCAGATATAAAACTGAGAAAGGGGAAACAATAAAGTAAAATTGGCAGAGAACATTTATTTAGTTGTGTGATGATTGCCTTCTGCGGTTGTGAGTGCTTCATAACTGGAGATTTTCAAAAATAGGTTGGACAACCATTTGACTGGGATGGTATGAGACTCCTGCCTTGAGCAGGATGTTCGGCTAGAACAGTGGTCACCAACCGGTGGGCCGGAGACCACTGGTGGTCCATGAGAAAATTTTGGTGGTCCGCAGAGAAATGTCCCCCCTAAAGCACTCCCCCCAAAACAATTAATCCAGGCTGCGTGGGAATACAAGGCTGTGCCGCCCACATAGCTCGCCCACCCGCTGTCCCCCACCCTTTGGCTGAGCGCAAACCTTACCTTGAGTAGACCCATGCGAGCTGGAACTGGAAGGTGAGACCAATGGTGGGAGAAGGAAATCCGCCCCAGGGTGGCTTGCTGACATTGGTGGGAAAGTCAGTCCCATATTCCAGAGCTGCAGTAGTCACAGGACTGGCCCTTTGGTCATCCCACAGCAGCTCCTCCAGTCCATGGCAGGCCAGTGCACCGGGTGGAGGAGCATCTGCTTCAGGATGACCAAAGGGCCAGTCCTGTGACTACTGCAGCTCTGGAATATGGGACCAACTTTCCCACCAACATCAGCAAGCTACCGTCAGTCAAAATTCATCTTAGTGGTCCGCGGGATTTAAAATTATGAGTTTGGTGGTCCCTGAGGTCCAAAAGGTTGGTGACCCCTGGGCTAGAAGAGCTCAAAGGTCCCTTCCACCCCATGATACTGTGATTGAAAGATTGATTAATTGAAGGATGTAGAAGAGTTGTTATTAGTTCTACTCTGAGCAGCACATTTGATTTTTGGGTATTTTTGCATCTCCTCCAACTCCCTCTCCCTCTCCCTCCCCCCCCTCACCCAAACTGCTGGTTTTAGGATGCAGATCTTAGGCACTACTACATTAAAGTATTTTAAATCCCAATAATACTATTTTTATTAAAAAAATCTCTGATAAAACTGGGATGGGGTGGTACAACTCTCTTAGTGCTTCTTGAACTCTTGATGGCTTCCAACAACAGTTACCTTTTGGATGAATTTCAGGGTTTATGGACCAGTTGTATCTTTTGTATTTTTAATTCTTCCTCCTATTCAAGAATAGATAGGGGTACTTTAAACATCTATCTCTGGAGGCTAGCCATGAGAACCTAGGAAAAGGCACATATATTGTAAGGCATTGCTGATATATACAACATGAGCACCTTTGCCGTGTCAAAGAATTTGTTTTCATTAAATCCAACTGCAAAGTATAGAATTCAAAGTGCTATAAAACTATTCTATATTATTATATATTAAATTTTAAATACCATTCTGATGTTGTACCTGTTCTATATGTAAATGGTTGACTCCTAGACTTACACTTCTGATTGGCCCAGTAAAGTAAGCAGTGGATTGGTTCACTAGGAACCAATCCAAAGAGCTGCTGAAAGGCGGCAAANCAAATTTAAGGAAATGCCATAGGCTACAAGCAGGCAGGCCAGCCTGTATAAAAGGCTGGCCTCGGCTGCAGCCAAAGGTTCCTGTTACTGACTAAGTGTGAATAAAGCCTTTTGTTGTTGGAACCCGGTCTACTTCGTGTGTTTTCCGAATAAAACATTTTCCAATAATCCAGAATATGTTCTTTGAATTTATTTATTTATGTTTCATTCCATCTTTATTACTTCATAAGTAACTCAAGGTGATGTACAGACATAATGCTCCTTTCTCCTCCTCCTATTTTCCCCACAACAACACACCTTGTGGGGTAGGTTGGGCTAACTGGTCCATTGATTGGCTTTCGTCATAGTGGGATCCTCTCTTAGTTGCTACCGGTTTGGTGGGCGATCGTGTGTGTGCACTCCTAACGCTTGCACCTCTAACAAGCCAAGCAGCTGAGAGGATGAAGAAATGAAAAGCTAGGAGCAACTCTACCATCCTCCCATGCATTTTCCTGTCTTTTATCCTCTTAGCTTATTGTAGACTTTTTTCTTCCTCTTAACTGATCAGAGGTTTTTTTTTTTTAATTACTGGTTCGAGTGAACCATTCCAAACCAGTACCATATCACCACTGGTTTTCATGCATAAGGTGGGACCAGAACTCAAGAATCTCCCAATGATTGGCCCAAAGTCACCAAGCAAACTTTCAGGCCTAAGGCAGGAGTAGAACTTGTGGCTTCTAGCCTAGTGCCTTTAACCACTAGGCCGAACTATCTCTCTGGCTCTTTCTGGCTCTTGACAAGATCCTAAATAAGAATCTTAAAAAGCAGACTTTCCTATAAACTCCAAAGAGGGCAAAGTTGAATGTTGAAAGCATGAAGGACAAATGGCAAGCAGGATGTCAGGCATGGCATTCTGGAGGGATAACTTTGAAACAGCCTGTTACTTTCCACAATGAATGAGAACTGTGACATTTTTCGAGTGACCGACAGAAGGCCAGCAGGGTCCTAATCAAGTACAACACGGATAGTAAAGGTCTAAGGTGAATAGGCCACTTCCAAAACAATAGTTTTCTCTAGGGTTTGTATTCAGTAATTGTAGCTGAGACAGCTGGACAGCAGGATGACATGATTCAAATAGGTGTGGAGGGCAATTATTGTGTCTAAGAATTGTGCCTGTAGGAAAAAAAAACCCTCCAAAGAATAGGGAAAAATGAATGGCAGAATTTCATAAAAACCAAACTTATGCAAAAATGCACTGTGATGGCTCAAGAGCTTATATATAAAGAGAGAGGAGGAAAATTACACTGGGTTCCCTTCTGCAGCAATTCCATTATTTTGGGTGCCTTGTTCTCTAAAAGGATTAGTAGCCACTCTGCATGCGATAAATTAGATAAGAGTTATTGTTCGCACTAGTTATCATCCTATATTATCTGGGTGAGTTCTAAATAAGCAGTTCCAAATTATGCTTTCCAAGCTGGCTGAAAAGCTAACTGAATGCCGAACCACCGTTTTACACCCTGATTTAGGCAAATTAATGTTTTCTTTGTTTATGTATGGCCGAATTTAATCTGTAATTGTTTATCTTTCTTTTTTTCATCTTGTTATTAAAGTACTAGTAAAATGCCCAGAAAAGATAGCAGTTTAAAATATACAAGCACAATTCTTCTGACTCTGGTCATCGGCCCACCTGCATTGTCATTTTCAAAAACATTGTTTTTGAAAAATATATCTTGGTTGTTTTTTTTTCCAGTCACTACAGATGCTATGCATAAAACTCCTGCCTCCAATTTTATTATCGCCACTATAACCCTGTGAGGTAGGTTGGCTAAACAAGAGAGGATTCATTCATTCATTCATTCATTTCTTTTATTTTTTTAATTTGTACCTCATCTTTATTATTTGTGCAAGTAATTCAAGATGGTGAACATATTCATAATACCTTCCTCCTCCTATTTTCTGTACAACAATAACCCTGTGAGTTACTGTATTGAGAGAAAATGACTGGACCAAGGCCACCCAGTTGGCTTTTTTGACAAAGGCGGAACCTGAACTCATGATCTCCTGCTTTCTAACCTGGTGCCTTAACCACTAGACCAAACTCGTTCTTTACTTTGCATTTATACGATTCCTAGTTCAAACCAACATTTAATCCTTAAAATTGCTCTGCTATGGCTCTCACCTATAAGTTGGCATAGACAAAATCAGATGCAAAAAACTTATGACAGACCATGCTGATCTATGACAAAAGCAGAGCATAGATACCCATCATCCTTCCCTCTCCAGGAAGTAATGGGTTCTTATTTCCTTTGGACATAAAGATGGGAAAAAGGTGACCTAAGATTGCAACCCCTAGATCTACTATGTACACAGCTTAAGTCTTAATGTTTGCAGTGGTTTTCTATGTTACTAATAGGTTTTCTAATACTTCCAACAGCCATCTTATCAAAAGCTGTGTTAAATCTCTGAACTGAAGATTCTAGTTCAAATTATAAAGACGGAATGAAACTCTAGGGTCTTTGGTGCTCTCTGAGCTTGGTCGTTTGTTGCAGATTTTTCATTACCCACCCACAGAGGTGGGATTCAGCTAGTTCTGCCAAGTTCTGGAGAATCGGTAGTGGAAATTTTGAGTAGTTCAGAGAACCAGTAAATACTACCTTTGGTTGACCCTGCCCCCATCTTATTCACTGCCTCCCAAGTCCCAGCTGATCGGAGTCCCAGTTGATTGGCTGGGTCTTCTTTTGTTGCCCTACACAGGAGAACAGAGTTGGAAAGAAGGTTAGTGGGGTAGGGAGGGAATGGGGATTTTACAGTATATCCTTCCCCTGTCATGCCCACCATGCCCACCAAGCCACGCCCACAGAACCGGTAATAAAATTGTTTTAATCCCACCACTGATATAATGTTACCTGTCTTAAAGGAATACCACCACTGCTCAGCCAGGTAGCATCATCAGTGTAAGAAGAGAGTGTGGGGTTTGCTATCTGTATATTCAACTGCCTGGCCCAAACGCTGTGGTTGGGAGTATTGTTTTCTTCTTGGTAATTCCTTGATTAGGTTGTTGTTTATAGTTTGATGACACTTGCCAGCACCTTTGTCATGATATCTGAGCTGTCTTCAATCAGAAGCTTGTATCCACCACTGAAGGTCACAGCAATTCTTTCAGAGGGCAGTCAAAATGGCCACAGTCAAAGTTCCACATTGATAATTTTGACTGTGGACTCCGGAGGTCTTCACAAGCAGGGAGGACAAATGACCATTCTGTAATTTGATGTGACAGAAAAGGAATTTAAAAAATGATTAGAGTGTAATCCCATTAACTTTAATCCATTTGAACATAGACTAAGTATATACACGAAACCACCCACTATTGTGTGGAATTTGGCCCTGGTCAAGGGTGCCCCTTGGTTAGGACAACTGTTTCCAAATTTGTTCCTGGTTTCAAAGTTTGTTTCTATCTTTTTTGTGCCAATAAATTGAGGATGTATCTTCTTGGAGCAAAGGAGCTCCGAACTATATTTACAGGTAGATTTAAAGTTCTTTTCCCCACTTAATGGAATCACTGGGTTTTTCGTGTGTCTGCCAGTTCATAATTGCATTGTATTATGTATATAATACATAGGAATAATTAGCCTTTTGATACAAAATGGAAAAGGTAGAAAAGAATGAATCAAGGCAAGTTTACAAATCTTGGGGAGCAAATTAATCTCATAGAACTCGGATAGATTAATAATTTGCATGCACTAAGTTGTATGAACTACCAATGAATTTAAAAATGGAGTGAAGGAAAAAATAAAACTAATGGGGATGGTCATTGAAGATATTCCTTTCTTGGGGGTTCTTTGCAATTGACCCCCATTTTTCCAGAGATGAATTATGTTGTATCTCCTTGGCTTGTATACAAATTCTTGCACACCGTATAGGTTTGTATCAATTTTCTTTCAGACTATAAGGTTTTATGTTCAGGTTTAAAACAAGTGAGTGAATTTTTATGGCTCTATTATAATGGAAATGTTGACCTTAATTATTATAACGTGAATGCTTTGCCAACTAATATATGGAATGTGGAGTAAATAATAGAAGCATATAATTATATTTTGTACCATTACGCTACATGCAAACTAATATTATGACTTTTGAATATGGAATCAAAGTAGATGGAAGTCATTTTTTTCTTGTCCTTTTCCATTTTTCTCATTTCTTAAAAAATGGGAGTGGAGAATTGGGTGTTAATTTTATTAATTCCTAAGAAAACCCTGTTTTGCCCAAGAGCAGAGGCCTGTGGAGCCCTTTTATCCTGGAAAATTAAAATATTTTCATGTAATCAGTAAATTCTGATATGAAACTTCACCATGGCTATATTAAATGATAAGAATAACTGCTATTTTGAAATTCTGAACATCTTATAATTAGAGCCGCCGTTAAGAAACTTCAGAGTTAAGGCACATTAGAATGTATTCCGCAACATGGAGACAGGCCTGACAAAGAAACATTATTCTTAGATTTACAATTAATTACCCTTATGTCTATACCTTGCATTCAATTTGCATATCTTAAAAGTGCTGTAAATTTTGTAGCACTCCCTTGTTATTTAAGATCATTCGCCTTGGTTAAAAGTTTCTGCAGTGATAACTTTCACTTGATTATGTAGTTGGGAGGTCAATAAATCTGACTTTACTTTGCTCTGCAATGTTATAATTTTTCTTTGTGAGTGTGTGTGTGTGTATATCTGTGTGTAAGCATGTGTGTGTGTGTTTTCCATTATTTTCCTCCTTGTTCCTTCTGCTCTCTCATTTATAATCCCCTGAAGAACCAGTAGACAGTGGAGTCTGGCTACAAGACAAAGTGAGTGGTCAGATATTCCTGATTGTATCTTTTTTCCTGGAATGCATTGGTATGAAAGGAATCTGACATATTCTATGCATCTTTCTGGTGTCATTTTCATGAAACTGTGATAACTTAATGTCTAACTTTCAAGAATGAATGGCTCAGGCTGTGAATTTGGACCATGCTTGCTTTCCTCCAAGACCTCTGATTCATCCTTCCTTTATTCACACACTGCTTGCATTGTTGAAAGAAACTCTTGTGTTTTCTAATTTGAAATATGTGTGGATAAAGATGACCTTGATGCAATATTTGATTGAAAAGCACCTTTGTAGATTTTTGTGGCTGGAAACTTAGGTGTTTTTAGGTTTGTCTTTTATCATACAATCGTTCAACTTCATTCACAGAATTTTAAGTGGGCGTCTCACCTTGTTTTGTTTATTTAACATACGCCTGTAGTTTTCCATTGGTGCTTCTCTCTTTTCTCATATATCACCAATAATAATAATGATGAAATTATTAATTATTAACTGAACACTAGCTGGACTAGACAGCTTGGCCTGAACAACAAAGGAACCTGATGATTTGTACATTATGTGCTTTGCATCTCCGTAGTGTTATCGATAGATTATTCCTGCTTTGCACAAATAGAGGCAGAAGTTTACTTCAAGTCAAACAAACTGTCAAAAAAGCATCATCCTTATGGTCACGTGATCAAAATTCAGCCACTTGTATTGGCTTGCAACTGACTCGTATTTATGACAGTTGCAATATCCTGGGGTCATGTGATCCCTTTTTGTGACCTTCTGACAAGTGAACTCAATGGGGAAATCAGATTCGCTTAACAACCATCTTACTAACTTAACAGTTGCAATGATTCACTTAGTAACTGTGGCAAGAAAATGAGCCAAAATTCACTTGACAAATATCTCATTGAGCAACATAAATTTTAGGCTCAATTGTGGTTATAAGTCAAGGACTTCCTGTAGCTTCTTCCATCAAGGTTCTTCTGAAAAAGCCACTTGCATAAGCAACAAAATGTTTCAAACCAAAAGGAAAAGAAAAGAAATCCAGGTGCCATGACTCAACTTCCAGATACTCCCTGGAGAGTTTTGAGCTTAGGCCAAAACCTCAAGATTGCCTCTACTCTTGTCTCTAACACTATTTCCTTTTAACAGTGTCACCTTAGATACAATGCATTCTCTTTAAACCTTTGCAAAATACTCAGATCAAATATACATTAAATCTTATGCCAAATATAAATTCTACCTGTATCTCCACTGCATTGAAACCAGCTTTGTTTTATTCTCATACTTTTGAGGAGGAGGTGGGTGGGTGGATGGTGATGGTAAGAAGAAGAACCATAAATAAGATGCAACTGTACTTTATGGTTTTAATTCAAGGTTAACACAATATCTTGGAAAGGAAAGGAAAGGAAAGGAAAGGAAAGGAAAGGAAAAGAAACAAAATAGTTCCCTGGCATGGCAAAATAGTAAATATATTCTCCCCTCTCTCTTTTGAAGGATTTAAAGGACAAATACATGAATAAACGGAAGCAAAACCCATGTTAATGAGATAATACATTATTTACTGGGGGTGGGGGAAAGAGATGAGTGTACTGATTTCAATTAGCACACTGGGAGAAATTTGGAGCTGCTGATTTCTACTGCAGTCATTTATTGGATCTGCAAACAGAAGATGCACTTAAAAGAATTTAAACTAGAACAATATACAGTATATCAGGGAAATTGCAGTTTACAAACTCTTATTTTCTTTGGAGTTTTGCTATCTAATCACATACCTTTGGGGAAAAACAACTGTTTTTCCCCCTCTAAAAATGAATTTCTCTTTTATATCTGGGCAAGCATGTTGGAGAAAAAAGCAGTGTCTTAATTCTATTTCCTGGCATCATTAATTAGTAATCTGAAATTATTACCATTGTCATTTTCTTCTAATACCTTTTAAAATACCTGCCTGGGAGGAATTGCCAAATGTGTAGCCTTTTTACCCAGAAGTAGAATTTGATTGATACCAAGAATTTGATGGATACCATCGTGATCATCTGCAGATCTGCTTCATGATATTTTTAGGACTATGTTGACTTTTTTTTCTCAATGAAATATTCCATTCTAGCTTTATTTTCTTTCTCTTTCATGATTCAGGCTAACTATGATCTATCCTAAGAATGAATTTATTCTTACATTTGCATTCCTATCAGGCCATTCCTACCCCTGGGTGAAATGAAGTGGCTGTTTTGAGTGTAGATCAAGATGGCAGTAAACTGGTAGCCAACTCCTTACTTGCATCCAAAATTGCAGAGCAGCTGTAGATGGTACGAATAGCCCTTGATTTACAACCATTCATTCAGCAATAATTCAAACTCACAATGGAAATTAAAAATGAGACTTATGACCAATCTTTGCATGCCTAGACTTGTTGAATGCAGGATGCATGGTCTATGATTGGTATGACAAGACATATTCCAACCTCTATTCACTAATCGCTTTGTGTTATTTTACATCCTGGGTGTAAAACAGACAGAAATAATTTGCCTTCATCCCATGCAGAGATGGGATTCAGCAGGTTCTGACCAGTTCTGGAGAACCAGGAGCAGAAATTTTGAGTAGTTCGGAGAACTGTCAAATACCACCTCTAACTGGAGATTTTACAGTATCCTTCCCATACCATGCCCACCAAGCCATGCCCAGAGAACTAGTATTAAAAAAAAATGAATCCCACCACTGATCCAATGGCACATGTCAGGTTTTGGCATGTTACATGACTCTTTTAATGAATCAATAGTTAAACAAACCATGGCTTAACACAATGTATGAAGCTGTTTGTTGGTGGCCCAAGATGATTGATGAGTAGACCTTTGAACATTTATGGCCCCACCAATCATTAACAATGCATTAACATTTGATTTCTAAGCTCCCAGAGTGATATATCCTAATGATTGATTGATTGATCAATTGTATAGGCTGTCTCAGTTGCACAATTCTAGGAAGCACAATTCTAGGAAGCTTGATAATGATAAATAATTAACATTAAAATAACAAGTTTATTTCCCTCCTTCCTTCCTTCCTTCCTTCATTTATTGGAATTTCCTGAGTATGCAAATATTTATTTTTATTCTTTGGGATAAACTAAACCTTGAGAGAATAATCTATTGCCTATAAGTTCCAGGAGGTTGCCCTAAGCGTTTTAATGTATGCACAGTTCCCGTAACTTCAATGATAATGTTGGGAATGGGTTAAAAAAAAAAGAGAAAAGCCCAAATATATCGCAATGTCTAAACAGTGCCATACACGATCTGTTTACAGACATGCAATAAAAGAAAAATAGTAGAAATTATACTATCCTTCTTGTTACAAGGCAGCATGCTTTAGACAAGAGAGATGGAGAATGACTAGATGGAGATAATGCATTTGTCTCTATCTACTGAATTTATAAGGATCAAGGTATCCACTGAAGTCTAGATATAAGTTTATAGGTCTAGATAAAACTTCTACTTAATATTAAATATTTTTAAAGCTCACCAAAATGCAGACAAAGTCCATACACGAGAGGGCCAAGTTGAAAAGACTATATCTCAGGTAAAAATATTTTTTAAAGAAGGATGCCTCTATGACAGTCAACTCGTTTTGATCACCCATATGATAGCTTGGTTATCAAGATGAATTCACTATATGCATGGCCTGAGTCTTCTAGTGTTATGCTCTGTTGTTGCTGCTAGAATGTGAAACTTCAGGATAGCACTAATACATGAAGGAGTTGCATACTAAGGGATTGAAACTCTGATGATATAAAAAGGACTTGGGAAGGGGGAATTAGTATTGAAAACAACATTTCTTTATGCTATTTATTCAGCTTTGTTTCCATTTCTTTGGAAAAGAGGAAAGACATTTATAAAAGTCCGTAATGATCAGACATGTTTCTGGAAACTCTGTTGTTGCTGACAGGGCAAGCACCTTAAGAATTTCCATACATATTTATTTTTTATTTATTTTATTTGTTTGTTTGTTTATTTGTCAAACATGTACAAGGTAACAAGTATAAATATGGACATAAACAAGAACAAAAGGAGTAAATACAGATAAATGGAGACAGTAAGACAGGGATGGTAGGCACACTGGTGCGTTTATGCATACCCCCTTTAAGGACCTCTTAGGAATGGGGTGAGGTCCATGGTAGACAGTTTGGGACTGAAGCTGTGAGAGTCTGAGGCTGTACAATGAAATCTTAATCAGACAAGTTTTTTTTTAAAAAGAAAGGAAACATTCTATATTAAATACTACATACAAATTAAGCATGCTGAAGAATTAGTTTGAGGAAGCGTGGTGATATTTTCCCATAGATATCTGGAAAAATTTCATGAATTTGGGTCAATCACTGGAGATTACAACTATTCTGGTTTATAAACCATTATCTATAGTTTGATATGTTGGACATGCCCAGCCAATTTTGACTTATTGTACCAACCATGGTGAAGACAGCTATAGCTTTAATTTGATAAGGTAATCAGATATTGCACCTTTCTTGGTATCATATAGATATAATACAAATGAATATATATGATATTCACTTCATAAATATAAAGTCACCTTCAAGTTGAGTTCTCCTGTTGACTTACATAGACAATTCATGCAGCAGGAATAACTTGTCATGGCTTTCTTCTGCCTTTTTAAAAAATACTTCCCACTTCAGTCTACAATTCTACATGTCCCTCATCCAAACACAAACTAGATCTGATTTCACTTCACTTTGTCGATAAGCTGAAATCTGCTTGGTGCTACCATTTGGCTGGGCAGACCTCAGTTCAGAAGTAAACTTAAACCATAAGAGGAAGAAAGAAGAATAGAAACATTCCACTGGCTGCTGCCTATTGAGTTACTGAACGGCTGTTTTTCCGTAATGTGGGAAGAAGAAAAAACTTTGAAAGTCAAGGAAGTAGTTCTCATGTTGACCTTTCTGCAACGATAACCCACATTTTCTAGTTGTCAGCACATGTTTGTCTGGACTCATCTGTCAATGCCATCCGTCATTCCTGTTCTAGTCCCATCAGTCCTATTATTGAGAATCAGGAGAGAGCAGAGGATGTAGCATGAAGGATCATTAAACCCTGGATTTCAGGTCCTGCAGGTAGACCAGGTGGCCTGTTGTTATTTATAATAAAGAAACAACACAGCAGAACTGCCTTGACAGTGGCCCATGAGGCTCCCCAAAAGGACCGGCTGAGGCATGTCACTGCTGAAGGACAGCTAAAAGTGGACTTCCTGCTTCTTCACACACCATAAGTAGAAGGATTTATTGAACATCTGCTCGGCACATGGCTGGGAAGATTGATTAATTTAATTGCTAACACTTTGCTTAAGTAACAGTGGAATACTTAATGTCAGGCTTGAAGGATATTATAATAGGGTTGTTTTATACACCTTGTTTTCAGAATGGTGCAGTAATCGTTGATGTCTCTATGAGTTATAATTCTGGCTTCAGAAAGAGTTAAAATTGTACTGGATTCTCACATTACGCCTTGGTTTATGACTGAATTTAAAGGTGGTTTGTTGACTAAGTGAAACACAACCAACAGAACTGGAAAGCCCTTTTTTATTGGACAACTGATGATCATATAATACCATTTGAACCTCAGAATTGTCATTAACGTAGCAAAATAGTGAACCTTTAGTAGAATGGTTTTTCCTCCACTCGTGGAAAAATAAGGGTGGGATGTGAGCAGTGGCCTCTTAAGAGCAGGGGTATCAAACTTGTGATGACACATTGTCATCACGTGATGTATCACAACTTTTCCCCCTTTGATAAAATGGGGGTGGCCTTGGCTAACAAGTGATGCATCTGGCCAATGGGCCATAAGTTTGACACCCCTGTTTTAGAGGCAAATTTCCCCTTGATTGCCCTTAATTATCATTAATGTCACCAACAAACCCTGAAATAAAAGCCATTAGCTAGTTTATAACTGAATGGAAAACTGACTCTACAAGTAAGATGTTTTTTGATTATTTTGGAGTCTTTTGATTATTTGTGAAGTCTTAAGGGTAAAGATGGACTATTTTGCATAAAGAGATAGAATTCATGGAATTTATGTAATTGGATAATTCATATTCTTGCATTTTTAATGTCATCCCAAATGCCATTCCCATTTCTGTATTAAACCAAACCCACAAAAATTCAGCCCAACATTTTTAATGAAATACCTATATAAGCAGATGGGCTCCTGCAATCCCCAGTCTTTAAGAAGTTGCCACACATACTACCATGGCTGGATTTATAACTTGTAATCCCAGAGAGAACTACACTGTAGCTTAGTAGGCTATCTAAAACCTGATAAGATTTGGGATCAAAGGTCAATTCTTTAACTTACAACTGATAACTGTGAACATGCTAAATCTTTGATAGCTTCTATTAGTTCCATATTTAAGCAGCAGCATCCTATCTGCTCCTGAGTTGGCTAGTAGCAAGGGTGATATTGAGTAAACAGATAACAATGGCTCTTAATGTCCTTATTTGAGTTACTTGCCTCTTGTGTCTGAAACTATTAAATATTTCAAATCAAGTAAAATAATCAATGTTTTGAGGCTGCTGGGATGTTAATTATGACTGATCACTTGTTGCATGTATGTATACTGAGAGCTTATGCACTGGAGACAAATTCCTTGTGTGTCCAATCACACTTGGGCAATAAAGAATATTATGACAATAAAGAATTCTATGATTTGCCCATCACTTCCAAATGCTCATTTAGACCCTAAATAACTGAGTTAATTCACACTGCTGAGTTGGAAGGCTGAAGCTCAACATGTTGGCAGAAGGAGAAATTCATACCCCCCAAGTCAAATTCCTCCCAGTTGGCCAGCATCTCCTGATAACCAGCTGCCAGTCATGGCTTGCTTCTTCTTCCCAAGAGAGTGGGAGACAAATCTCACCAAGCATCAGCAGAAGGTTCCCTGGGATCTTATGAGGCAGATGATACTGGTCCATATAATAACTTTCCAGTGAAGATGTAACAAAGAATGCTTTCTTGTTTATGAAAAGACTTTTCCTTTGAGCTGGTTTTGATGCAGTCTGAGAAACTGGTGATTTGTCCACCATAAAGTTCACAGATAACTGTCAGGGTTCCAAGAAATAAATTCATTGCAAGCAAAAGCTCCAAGGCAAATAGATTCCCAAAAGAATAGCTTCATTGGAAATATATTGGCATATATCTGGTGAAAACCAAGTTGAAGGGTATCTCGGTTTTTACATAATTAAAAATGAAAGTCCCTCCCCCCAATCACAAACAACCAGCCACATGGCCCAATCAAGACAGCATCTGCTAGTCTGGTGACATCACTCCTCCTTTCTCTGGCCAGGTGTGAGAACATCATTGGTTCCCAAGAGAAAGTATTTTATTTTGACCACAGAGCCCCAGCTATCTCTAATCCCCATCTCCCTATCCCTCAGCTCTAGTGTGGTAGCACTGAAGCTCCAAGATGGCTTTTGCCAGACCAGCTTCAGGGTTGACAATAACATCTGGCCATGCCTTTTGTTCATTTTGGTTATTCAGTCATACTGCTTGGATCACAAATGGCTCTAGAAGACATAATTGGCACTGTCAGACATAATTTTCTGTTATATGTCTACTAGCCCAAACTCTTATTCGTTTTGTTTTTCCACTTTTTATTTTCCCTTTAGAAGTCTGTTTTGGCTTCAGTCTGTAAAATGTAATGAATTCATTAATTGCTTTGATACCATTGACTGTACACTACTTAGAATTTTACTGACTAGTGAAAGCAGTGGACATGTAAACAAATACCCACATCACATCATGGGAATCACAGTTCAAAGAGTGAAGTGGGGTGGTGTTAGGTATTTTATTTATCTGTTTGTTTATATCCCATTCCCAAATCTGAGGCTTAGATTCCTTTCCTACCCTGTTCTTTGATATATATATCTCTCTCTCTCCCTCCCTCTCTCTCTCTCTCTCTCTTTTTTTTACAATGGATCATTTTAAACCTGACGTGCATTTAGACATTCCAGTTTAGATAGGAGATCTTAAAATATTTGTCTTATTTTTTAAAAGTAATTTGCTTCTGTGCTGCTTAAAGACTGCGAACAGTAAATGATACCGATGTACACAGTCATGTATTTTTTATTGTCAGAGATACTGTATGTAATGTGTTTCTAACAATGCTTAAATCAGTGTAGGTGGGGTGAGATTCAACTCGGCTCCATTACTAATTTACAGCACTTCAAAAGTAAAAAGCAGTGCCTGGAAATGAAAAGTCTTTGCATGCAACAGTTTGAAGGGGATCTCAGGTTGGTGGTATTCATGCATGAGTGTGTGTGACAAAGAGAGAGAGATGGAGAGAAATGGAGATAGATAGATAGATAGATAGATAGATAGATAGATAGATAGATAGATAGAGGGAGAGGGAGAGAGATGGATAGATAGAGAGAGAGAGAGGGAAAGAGAGGGAGAGATAAATAGATAGAGAGATGGAAATAGATGGAGATAGAAAGATGATAGATAGATAGATAGATAGATAGATAGATAGATAGATAGATAGATAGATATGGAAAGAGAGAGAGCTGGAGATAGCGGGAGGGAGAGAGAGATGGAAAGAGAGAGAGATGAGATGGATAGAGGAATAGAGGGAGAGATGGATAGATGGATAGGGAGAGATGGATAGATGGATAGGGACGGATGGATAGATGGATGGGGTAGAGACAGAGAGGTGAGAGAGAGATTGGGAGGAGAGTGTATTCAGTGGTAGGGGAAGAGGACCAGGCTTTTTAGAAATGGAAACTTCAATCCAACATGATCCTAGCTGAGGAAAGCCATGGACTAATTCTTTGGAAAGATGCCTGTCTGTTCACAAATGCAACCATTCCACCATACATCTTCCTATGTCGGGTTCAGGTTGTCAAGGCCAAAGCCAGGTGCCTCTCCTGCTTGTATCCTTCTACATCAGTCATACTGTAAGGAGCAGACAATTAATTCTGGAGCAAAATTGAAAGTCAGAGGCAGGGTGTGAAAAGAACAGAATGACAATAATAAAGTACCCCTGCTTCGCATTAATCTCCCTCACTTCAGGCCTGTCAGAGGCAGCACGGCGGTGACTAATGCCAAGGTTTGCATACAGTGGTCACAGACATGAGTTGCCTGCTCCCTGTGCAGCATCTGTACGGATCCGCTTTGTTGGGTTTTTGACTCCTATGGAATCTCTGGGAAAACAGAGCTGCTGGTCATAGGCAGCAGGGCCAACTTCTGAGCATCCATGGATCTCCTGATTGATGTTCCTGGGCCCCTTGGAAACGAACAGCGATTACAAATAATAGAACCCCGAGTCACAGGCAGGAACTAAACCCAATGCTCAGATTCTGCAAGAGAAGTCAACAGGATAGCAATAGCACTTAGAGTTATATACCACTTTACAGTGCTTGTACAGCCCTCTCTACAGTTTACAGAGTCAGCCTCTTGTCCCCAACAGTCTGGGTTCTCCTTTTACCCACCTCAGAAAGTGGAAGGCTGAGTCAACCTTGAGCCTGGTGAGATTTGAAACTGTCAAATTGCAGGCAGCTGGCAGTCAGCAGAAGTAGCCTGCATTCTAACCACTGCACCACCACAGCTCAGGATGAGCATAAAGGGTGATTGGTCACACTAAGATGAAACAAAATCAAGATCACACCTGATAGTTTAAGGCATTCATTAATCTGGCAGGAAGAAGAGTCATTGCTTTCCATGTTGTTCATCTTTTATCTCCACAAACAGGAAACCGGGGATGTAGTCCCTTCCGATGAATTCGTGCTCCCATTTACGGTAGTCTATATGGTATTGAATAGAAGAGAATATCTGTAGCTCAGAATTGAAGTGAGGGATCCTTGGTGCTCTCTGAGCTTGATTGTTTGCTTGCAGATGTTTCATGACCCAACTAGGTAACCTCATCAGTGCAAATAAGTCTGGTGTTTGCTGCCTGTTTGTACTTATAGTCAACAAACTACCAAGAACTCCCATATTCTGTATGGTACTGATCAGAACCCCCCCGGAAGCCAAAATTTAAAAATCAACTTTTCAAACTTCTTACATTTGCTCACCTGACTGTACAGTTTATGGATTTCTAGAGTGGAAGGCATAAAGGGTGTAAGGAGAGTAAACATTCTGACAAAAGAAATGTGTATTTTGGAGTGATTCCGGATTGTCAGAATGGCTCAAAGCAAAGCTTTAATGTTACTTTCAGTTGTAACCAAAAAGAATGGAAGGATAGTCAGGGCTCATCGGTGAAAATAAAAATGGACCTCAGAACTTGGTGGCAGTTCTAACAAAACTGAGTAGCCAAGAGTAGTGAACTGTAAGCAATCCCCCCCCCCCATTCNAGAGTAGTGAACTGTAAGCACCCCCCCCCCCCCATTCCTATCAGTGCTTCAAGGCTATCTCTCCATTGTTTAGATTGCTAAAGTTGCCCTCCAACTCATTCCTGCCTGTGAAATCCCACGTAGACTAATAGATATGTGTTTGGGTATGCATTTGACATTTTTCTTTATTTCTGCACAAGGGGTGGGAGAAAGATTCCTCCACATAGCTCAACCATCATTGCAAGGGTACCGTGTCCTCCCTCCCCCATTTTGTTTATGGGGTAGATGCAGATTACGGAGCAGAGAGTGTGCTTTTTTAGAGCCCTACGTCTAGTGAGTTCTATTATACCCCTGGGAGAGCTTGGATGGTTTCATCTTGTATTAAGCTAGTAAGGAAACATGCATTAGCAACTGTATTACACCAGGATATAAGCCTATTTAGTATTTTATAGCCCTACTACTCTCCAGGGAAGGAAGCTTGGTTTAGGCTCATGTTGATCTCTTATTGTCAAATCTTTCTCCAAAAGAAGAGAACTGTTTTGTCTCTGAAATGGCAGATTTGGCTTCCCCCACATCTTACTTTTTGTTCACCCCAAAAAAATCCTCCTTGGACTTGAATGGGTAACGACAGAAAGATATCCAGCTCTTCAAACTGATCACACGGAAGTGATTGGCCTTGCTTTCTTCTGTGATGTTTCGTCAAGTTTCCAGTCCACCCTAAAGCTCCAGCATTTTTTGTGTTATCCCATCTAAGTGCTAACCAGTGCTGCTGGCCTTGTTTATGTTTCTGAGATCGATCAGCATTATTTAGCTGGACTTACGAACTACCAAAGTTATAAAATATGGAGGGTTCCTATCAAAGTGCAGATTAAATCATGCATACCATAACATTCTGGTTTATTTGTTTATTTAGTTTATTGGAATTTGACAAACAAAACAAGAATAAGAAAATAAAAATACAATGAAAGGGATGACAGGCAGGTTAGTGTATGTATGCCTCCTCTACTGACCACTTAAGTATGAAGTAAGGTCCATGGAAGTCAATTTGTGACTGAAACTGAAAATTTTCTAGACTTTAACAACTCTTACAGTTTGTTGTAGATGTAGATGGCTTTTTCATGTCAAACTAAGGTATGGTTTACAGAACACACTGTTTTACTGAGGGGAGGAGGAGGAGGAGGAGGAGGAGAAGGCAACTGTGGTGTTTTTGGTGCTCTGTGAACTTGGTTGTTTTTTTTCCAGGCATTTCATGATCCAACTACATAACATAATCAGTGCTAGTTCTAGTACTGACACCAGCACTGATGATGTTATCAAGATGATGAAATATCTGCAAGAAAACAATAAAGCTCAGAGAGCACTAAGGACCCCCTCATTTCAACTCTGAGCTACAAATATTCTCCTTTATTTCCCGGAAGTGTCTGTGTTTGGTCATTTTCAAGTGAACATTTTTATATTTGTTTTTCTGGATCCTATTTTGCTTCATTTTCTAGTTCTTCAGGGTATTTTTTTTTGTTAGGCTTATCAAATATTGCTGAACCATAATCTTTTTCATAATCCATATGCAACTTGGCTGACACAGAATCCCCATCATTTTTTTAAAAAATGCCTGCTTAGTTTTGGATTTTTCCACAATCTTTGCTTTCCCTGCCCTCTCCTGGAATCTGAATAAAACAGATGCCTAAAGATTTAGTAGATCAAGTATTTTATGAGAAGCGCTAAGAGTTAGGGAGCTGTCAATGGAATTATTATTGTTGAAAAGTTTTGAATAAATCATGGGTACTTAAACAGTGCATCCTCAGCTGACCTAGATGTGATAGATTTAATTATGTCAGCTCTGAGTACTCTTAAGTACTTTGTGTTTTTCTCATTTAGATGTTATGCTTGGGGAAAGTTAAAGGGAATTTTTTTCTTTCATCCCACCTGGGACATATGCTATGACAGGGACATCTCTCATTGCTTATTCCAAAAATGGGCAATTGGTGATATTCCAAAAGTTGCTAAACTACAATTCCTAGCATCTTACACCATTGGAACTGCTGAGAGTTGCTAAAAGTATCATCCGTTAGGGTACAGATTGCCCATCCCTGCCTTATTCCGATAGAAATCAATCTTCTATCTGAAATATTTAGGAAGCATATGCCACTGAACCTTGTAAACTTTTGAGTGAATAGGGATAGGATGGTACTCTAAGAGTTTTCCCTGATTCGAGATGGAAATTAAACCTTCACTGCATATTTAATCTGAGTACTTCATGCTTTAATAACCTCTCAGATTTTTGCAATGCATTATATATAGGCTGCCTTTGAAGGTTGCTGAGAAACATAATCTAGCATAAAATATAATCCACCAGAATTTGTAGGAGACGACCAGGCTGAGCTCGAGGGTGGGGTCAAATGCATCATTAGTTTGGAATCTCTATGTCCCTATAAAAGACCTTAGTTCAGCCCAATGTAGGAGAGGATCAGGCTGAGCCTGAGGGTAGGGTCAAATGCATCATTAGTTTGGAGTCATTTTGCATCTATAAGAGATCTAAATCCAACTCCCCCCTAAAAAGGTCAGTTGAGTCTTGTTCTTGTTAGTTGCAAAATTGTGTCTGACCCATCGCAACCCCATGGACAACATTTCTTCAGGCCTTCCTGTCCTCTACTGTCTTCTGGAATCCATTTAAGCTCACGCTGACTGCTTCAGTGACTCCATCCAGCCACCTCATTCTCTGCCATCCCCTTCTTTTTTTGCTCTCAATCTTTCCCAGCATTAGGCTCTTCTCCAGTGTTGACTCTCAATTCTGGCCATTTGTAGTTCAAATTCTTGTGTACAGATAGCCTGAAATAAACTTGTAGTGCTTTTGAACTCTGTCCTGCTTCCTGACTTCTTGCACCTGGCAGAATTTTAACTAGCCAAACTAGCAACTTTGAAATAATGTCATCGACTATACTGAAACTAAATCAAAGCACCAATCTTTTACTTTTATGCCCATAATAACTTGCAACAAGCCTATCTGAAAAGAATAATTCTTCCAGCAGCCCTTCCTTTGAAGATTTTATGAGAATGTCTTTCTCCTGGGTTTCTTTTACTATTGGTAGATGATATATCAATAAAGGGAAAGGAATTTCTCAGTAATGATTCCTCTATAGGGTGGAATGTCCTCCCTATGTTGCAATTTTTTGACATGGGAGAGAAGCTTTTCAACTATTTAGGGTGTTTTTAATTTTTTTCCCCTATAGTATCAGAATGAGATGAAATAAAATTAGCTTTAAGTAGTAGAAAATGGAAAATTTCATCTAGAATGTGATGGTGAGAGCTCTCACCCCTCCTCCTAAGTTCTCCAGCTATTCCTTCTCATTGGATCACATGTGTGTTTTTTCACATAGTGAAAAAAAAGTTGAGTGCTTTTCCACTAATAAGCCTAAAGGAAGCATAAATTTAAAACAAACTGTCCTTTCTTCTAAAAAGTGGAGTGAGGAAGTCATGTCGCTCCATCTCAACTGATTAAAGTGGATTTTGTGCATACTATTCAAAACAAGGCTGCTGGTTTGTTGGATCAACATAGCCTCCACATTCTGCAAGGTGGAGGACCAAGTGAAGCATCCAGGAACAGCATACTTTCTTTGTCCATCCAGGTGTGGTAGTTGTTCAGTTGCTAAGTCATGCCCAACTCACCACAACCTCATGGACCATTGGACATCAGGCTCCTGTCCTCCACCTTCTCCTGGAAATTCTCCATGAATTTGCCCAAATTATGTTCATTGCACTGATGACACTATCTAACCATCTCATCCTCTGCTGCCCTCTTCTTCTTTTTCCCCAATCTTTCCCATCTTCTGGGCTTTTTCCAATGAGTCCTCTCTTCTCTTTTGGTGGCCAAAGTATTTGTGCTTCAAGATGTGATAGACTGCTACTTCCAAGCATGTTTCTTTCCAATTTCGCTATATTTTAATGGTTACCGTAAAAGAGCCATGTTTAACCAACATCTGTAAATCTTCTCAAGTTCCTGAGTTGGGCAGCATATAAATTTAATAAAGGATTATTGTTATTGTTAGCTGCACAAGTGGTTCTTCTTTAGATGCTCTTATCTTCAATTATCGGATGATTGGCTATCAAAAGAAGTTTCAGTGTTGGTGACTTAAACTGGGAGATTCTCAGAATATAAAATACAGGTAGTCCTTGACTTATGACCAAAACTGAGACCCACGTTTCTGTTGTTAAGTGAGAAATTTGTTTAGTGAATTTTGCCCAGTGGTAGGATTCAAATTTGTTTACTACTTCTGTAGGCATGGCTTGGTGGGCGTGGCAGGGGAAGGACACTGCAAAATCCCCATTCCCTTCCCACCCCCACTAACCTGCTTTCCAGATCCGTTCTCCTGTGCAGGGCAACAAAAGGAGACCCAGCCAATCAGCTGGGACTCGGGAGGCAGATCATAGATGGGGGTGGGGCCAATCAGAAGGTGGATTTGCCAGTTCTCTGAACGACTCATAATTTCTGCTACTGGTTCTCCAGAACTAGACAGAACCTGCTGAATACCACTTTTGTTTTTGCCCCATTTTACAACCTTTCTAGTCTCATTTGTTAAGTGAATCCCTGCAGTTGATAAGTTAGTAACCTGGTTGTTCAGTGAGTCTGGCTTCTATGTTGACTTTACTTGTCAGTAACCTTGGGACCAGCAACGGTCATAAATATGAACCAGTTGCCAAGCATCTGAATTTTGATCACGTGACCATGGGCATGCTGCAAAAGTCATAACTGTGACAAATGGTCACTTTTTTTTCAGTGTCCATTGTAACTTTGAATGGTCACTAAGTGAACCATGGACTACCTGCAATATTTTTTTCAGCCAGCAGTAGCAGTTCATCCCAATTTTATGCTGTTCCGCTACTTTAAACTTATTCATTTATTTATTTGATTTGTCAATCACAAGATAATAGGCATAAGAATAAAACACGAGTATGAATATAGAAATAGGTATGAATAAAAGGGGAAAATAGGACAGGGATGGTAGGCACGATTGTGCACTTATGCACACCCCTTACAGATCTCTTAGGAATGGGGTAAGGTCATTTATCGTTAGAGTTTTATGACCCATTTTAGAAAACCTTGACTTGAGCATGGTCTAGAAACTGAGTTGATAAATACATTTGAAGTCTTTTTTTTGCCCAAGAGATGTTCATTGTTGGTGAATAAAATTCCAAGCTTGAATGTTTATCAGTAGGTAAACGTACTGGTGTTTCCCCCAAATTTTAAAGAGTCAAACAGCAGCACCTTGTTCCTGCTAAATGCCTAACCTGAAAGGAGATTTACTTATGGATAAATGTCGGAGAATATTGTTCTTATGTTGCTGAGGTACAACGCAGTGCACAATTACATGATTCGCAAAGGGAATGTTTTCCTGTTTAACTTTCTCTCTAGTTGTGTAATAAAATATTGCAGGCTTTCTTTCTTTTGGCGAGAGAAGGATATTATTTTTGCGTATGGTGTGAATTGGAAGTTTGATCGACAGAATAAGCTGCAATCCAATGCTACACTATAGATTTTCAAGCAGATTGATGTAACAAATTGTTAGCAAATAGCAGTTTGCAATTTGATGCTAATTAGACATAAGGCAAATATGTGCCATGACAAATTAGCAGCAAACCATACTGGAGAGGATTAGCAAGTGCTGGCAATAAGGCTGCCTGGTTTCCTTGTCTTTACTGAAATGGCTTGAGCTATCTATCTATCTATCTATCTATCTATCTATCTATCTATCTATCTATCTATCTATCTATCATCTATAAATCATACCTATTTATCATCTATCTATGATCTATCATTTTTAAATTCAATGTCATATCTTTTTTGTCCATGTTATCAGGGGCCTTTATTGCACCAGCATATAGTAAACTCCATTATATTAGAGAGAAACATGCAATGAAATCATAAAGAAGAAAACTCTGACTTTTATTCTGCCATGTGAGATAATGGCCAGACTTTTTCCCCCTCTGGTGTTTTGAAACCCATTCAACAGGACTTGTGGTAGGTTTGTTTGTTTTTTTTCATCAGGCTAAGTATCTATTTGGATTTGGACCAGCGCTAACAGTTAGAATATCTATCTGATGGGGAGACAGGCAATACCTTCATTGCTACTTTCCAGCATTTACCCTTTTCCAGCTGTTAAACTTCTTTGTAGCACAAGGCTTTTCTCTAAAATTTTGACAGATTGCTATCTTTCTGGCTTCATTCTTTGATGACTTTGCCAATGTGCTTGGTTTAAAAATGTTTGAATGTGAAAAGAAAAAAAGAGGAAAGGAAAGGAGAAAGGCAAGAAAAGGAAAGGAGAAAAGAAAGGGAAGAAAAAGAAGGAAATATTATGTAAAGTATGTGCAAATACAGATATTGCTGGGACTGTTAAAGCAAAAACAGTTTGGAATTATCAAATTACTGGGAAATGTGTGAAAAGGATGTAAAATGAAAAGACATGATCAGGTAACTTATATGGTGAATCAAGAATCAATCAAAAACATTTGTGAGTGGTATTAAGGAACACTCTTTTTTTGCATCATCAGCAGCAGCTAAGGCCAAGGTGGTGATTTAATGACATCACAAGAGGGCAAGAATACCTGGTTTTGAACCAGATTTCTCTCTTTTAAGATCATTCAGAGCCGGCTTGCTTTGTTTCTCCTTTAAAGTTTAAAATATTTATATCACACTATGAAGTGGCTTGAAATTCGTCAAAGCTAGGCCATTTTGAAAAACTGGAAGTCTGAGTTTTTATGACTCCACATCTTCCTGTGAAATACAAACATGTAAGTAGATATGCTGGGGATTTGGGGACATTGTCATTGAGACATTGACATTCATATACTTCATTGAAATATACATGTATTTATTCACACTGTCTCTCTTTCCCCATATTTGTCATTATGAGGTACTGAGGATAGATGAAGGAGGAAAAAAAATGAATTTCAACAACTATGGAATCAGGCTGCAGCATAACAAAATTGCCAAGAGTGAAGGGGGGGGTCTGAAAACTTGTGTGTGTGTGTGTGTGTAAAATAAAGACAATCTACTGGAGAAAAAGTATATAATGACATATAGTATATGTATATGTGTCTCTTTGTGTCTCTGTGTATATTCGTGCTGTCATTATATACTTTTGTGTATATATTCGTGCTGTGTATATATTCGTGCTGTTGTTATATACTTTTTCTCTAGTAGATTGTCTTATTATGCCCATTTATGCCTAAAAGCTTAATTCTTGTTCTTTCATAAAGCTCTTATTATTTTAATTTTGATCCTTATTTTTTTTGCATTGTTTGTGGACATATAAATCCTTTTTTGTAAATGTGTTTTTGGGAGAAAATTCATTCCCTTGTAGCTTTTACTTTTTTGCTTTATTTCAGCTCTTTTCAAGGAATCGGCAGGCAGTCTTTTCACTTTCTTTTCTTTCTTTCTTTTTTCTTTTTTGCATCTCAGGGTATTTTGTTTGCTTCATCTTTCATGTTGGCACAAATTTCAGTCCAGAGTTCACATTTATCAATTTATTAAACTGAATCCATTAAACCTGTTCTTTACCTGCATTGCATAATCACATGAAATATTGCTGAGGTCATATCTCTTTGGCCCGAAGATTGTTGTTTTGTTTAGTTTTGTTCCATTTGAAATTTGTGAGCAGTTTGTGAAAGAAGCTGCTGTCAGCACCAGATCTTACTTCTACTGACTTGAATACAGCTTCTCCATCTCGACTCGAAGATTTTAATCTTTGCTTGGAGGCAGTTTTCCCATGATTCAAGAAACTATTATGCTTTCAGCTGTAGGATTCCATTCTCCTATACAGTTAGTCCTCGAATTCCAACAGTTCATTTAATGAACGCTACAACATCACTGTAAAAAGACTTATTACCATTTTTCATGCTTAAAACTATTGCAGCATCTCCATTATCAAAATCCAGATACTTGGCAACTGATCCCCATAGCCAAAAATGCTTCTGAGATGGCTTCGAAATGACAAAGTTTTAAAAGTATCCTTTACTAATTTTTAGGGATGTCTGCTTGTGTTGATACTAGTGTGTAATAATTAATGGAGATCAAATACTCCTTGGTAATCTGAAGTTTTTTTCCACTCTGATGTTGCAGCCTCTGCTACTGTTCTATTTGTGACTGGTTTTATTGTCCATTTGCCCATCTTAAATACGACAGCTGTGCAGCCCTTTGAAAATAACTGTCAATAATCTGCCTGCAACTCTTTAATACACCTGTGTCTTTTCCCAAGACTGTGCAATGATCCTTGGCAGCTGCTACATGACCCCAGCCCCGAGGCAATTTTTTTCAATCAGATCTGAAACATTCCATACTGAGGTGTTTCTGAGGAGGGGGAGGGGAAACTGATGAAAGCAGCATTGCAATATCCCTTTTATATATACCTTGTGATGCATGTATGAAAGAGGTGGAGCTTGCATCACTGTGATGCTGCAAATTTTGGATCCTCCGACATAGTACTATCAAGTGTCTCTGTATGTCACATTTTGTCAAAAAAACATATAAACATGAAAATAAATAAGGTTAATTCTAGGGGTGGGATACGACAGGGTTAACAACTGGTTCTGGATTTACGAGCTTCCCTGCCTGCTGTGAGCCACACACCTGTTAATTGTCATTAGCACATTGCTGTCTAGAAGCAGCCTTTGAAACAGTCCTCTTTTCTTGTTTTTTTAACTGCAGCTGTGCCTTGTTCAGCAGCTGAAGTTGAAAAAATCAGGAAATAAAGATCAGGTAAGAGCCCGGGTGGGCGTGTGGGCAAAAACATCAGCAGACATAGAACCGGTTCTATGTCTGCTGCTCTTCAGAGCTACCAGTTCTACAGAGGTGGAGAGAACCAGTAGAAACCCACCCCTGGTTATATCTGGCTGCTGCCTGTGAAACCTGTTTGTTTAAGAGTGTTAGAGTATGACTTTACAATGTAATTAAAAGCAGAACTTCTGAGCTAGCATCAATGGATGCAATCACAGGGCATATGCCAAGGTCAACAACCCTGAAGGAGTGAAAGTTACAGCATTGATCCAGATTTCTCTGAAGTCTTCCTTGTTGATGTTGGCTTGCCCCATGCTTTCTCTGAATGTGACACAAACATGGAGAAGAGTCAACCGCCTGCAATTTTCATTCCTCAAGAGTGCTTGAAGGGTATGGAGCTCAAAGGAAGATTAAAGTAATGAAGAAAGGAGAATCTGCTTCTATTACTATCATTATTACAGAATAGAGTTGGAAGGGACTTTGCAGGTCTTCTAATCCAATTACTTGCTCAAGCAGGAGACCCCACACCATTCCAGACAAGTGGCTGTCCAGTCTCTTCTTGAAAATCTCTTGTGTTGAAGCACCCACAACTTCTGAGGTTTTCTTGACATCTCAAGCCAATCTATTACCTGGTCTTTAATATAAGTTTGGAAGGATAATTAGGTCATGGGATAGTTGAAAAATAATAACTGAATATTACTATAAAAGAAAGAGCAAAGTTTTAAGTAGCAATGTAATAGTCTTTCCATGATTTCTACTCCTACATTTAAAAAGTATCTCTTTACAAAATTCTGTAGATTCATTGGTGGTACTTTTTTTTCTGAATGCAATCTCAGACTAGACTGATATTTTTCTTGGTCTCTGAAATATTTAAGGTTGTCAAGAATGGGCATGTAATCATCAATTTTTTATTATTTTCTTCTGCCTATCCAGAATTTATCAATGAATAAAAACAAAAGACAGACTGGAGGTGGGATTAGCTTTTTAAAAAAAAGAAAATAAAGCCTTTTTTACTTCCTATAATTTATAGTTAGTTTCTTTTCCCCCCCATTTAAGCTGCCTGAGCTAGCAAATTTTCTTTGACAAGTCCACCTATTTGTTATTACTAAGTATCCTTCTCTAGGACATCCAAAATGTCACAGGTATTGTTTTAAATAACATCATAAAATTAATTTTTAACCAGGCAAGTAATCCACAAACAATACAGCAAACAAAACATAATTAACAGTTTTCTGCCATTCATCAGGGCTATTTTATTTACTGCTATCATCTGCCAAAAGGAAAAAGAAAGATGTTTTGACACATGCTAGTAATGAATTAAGGCATTACTTAGTTAAAAAGAATAGGTGATATATGAACCTGAATATTTTATGGACTTCAGAGGTGCTGCAAACTGAATTTTCAATGGAACTGAGGCTGATTAATATCTAAAAAACCCTCCTATTTTAGAATTTGTTAAGGGTGGTTCTGTGGTTGAAGGATTAGATTCAAATAAATGGAACAAGCAGGGGAAGATTTCTTCAATTCATTTGAAAATATGATTTAGTTTCTCTCCCCAAATTGCATGCACAAACTGGAATGCTATTGTCTGATGACATTTCCATCGCAATAAGTTTCATAGACTGTGTGAAAAAATGCAGACAAAAATGCTTGAAATGAAAGAAGTAGCCTTCTTCCTTGGGGACATTTTTTTTTACTCCTTATAGTAATGATTATTGAAGAGGTCTGCATGAAGATTGCTCCAAGAATCTTCCAAAGCCTTATTGCTTAGAGGCCTTTTGGCTGCCATTGGGAACAAATATGATCAGACCTTGATCCTGCAGCTCTACGTTGGATGGTATTCAAAGTTAACAAATGGTTTTGTTGGTGCAAATCAGTTCACCTCTTCACTTTATGAATGTGAATATTGTGACCCCCCCCAAACTCAAATCACTTCACTGAAACCAGTTTAAATCGCCTTGCACAGACTTGTTAGCTGGCTCACTTTTCTTTGAAACAGCTGATGAATAGACCTTAATTAATGGAGTATTTGATCCCTATTAATTAATACATTAGTGCAAGGGCCTTCAAACTTGACAGCTTTAAGACTTGTGGCCTTCAATTCCCAGAATACCTCTTCCAGTCATGTTAGCTTGGGAATTCTGGGAGTTGAAGTCCACAAGTCTTAAACTTGCCAAGCTTGGGGACCCCTGCTCTAAATTGTCAAGCATCTCAGCTATTTGCATGGGGCAGTTCAGATGTTCGTACCTCAGTATGAATCAAACCAGCCTGGTCGTCACCAGATTTTTGGATGTTGAAATCCACCCTGTTTGGGGATCCCCAGACTGAGGAAATGTTAGACCAGGGGGTCTTCAAACTTGGCAGCTTTAAGACATGTGGACTTCAACTCCCAGAAATCCTCCTCCAGTCCTGTTAGCTCAGGAATGCTGGGAGTTGAAGTCCACAAGCCTTAAACTTGCCAAGTTTGAAGACCCTTGCACTAGTGTTTTGTTTAATGGTTGTACAAATGGCACTGAAAAAAGTGACTTATGAGTGCTTTTCACACATACGACTATGGAAGCATCTCCATGGTCATGTGACCAACATTCAGACTCTTAGCATGTATTTATGATTGTAGAGTCCTAGGATCATGTCATTCCCCTTTTGTGACCTTCTGACAAGCAGAGTCCATGGGGAAGTCAGATTCACTTCACATCCATGTTACTTGTCAGTGTTCCAACTAACCAATTCCATACCAATAAACTCTGAGACAAGCATTTCCTCAAAGTTCCATTTTATTAGAGTTGTCATATTGGCACATCTAGGAAAACCTGAATCTGAAGTTCTGGGTTTTTCCTTCCCAAAAGAGAAATCAAAGACCCAGTCCCTGAACCCATCAGTCCATCACATGGCCCAATCAAATCTTCATCCCAACTGGAGACATCTCCCCCTTCAATCACTCCCCTCCAGGTGCAGGGCAACATGTCCTTGACTCTGTAGGAAAGAATGTTGTTGCGTCTAATTTCCTACCCCACTATGAAATCCCCCCTCCCAGATTCCCAGGCACTGAATGTGGCAGCCTCGAAGCTTCCAAGTAAAAGATGGCTTCCAAGGCTGACATTTCTCACTTAAGTAACAAATTCACTTGGTAACTGTGACAGGAAAGATGGCAAAATGGGGCAAAACTCACTTAGCAACTGTCTTGCTTAGCAATGGAAATTTGGGGTTCAGTTGTAGTTGGAAGTCGAGGTCTACCTGTATCCTACAACAGAAGTTTGATTCAGAAGAAGAGTTTCTGTCAGCGACTCTTATTCAGTAACTGCTTTCTCTCTTTCTCTCCCTTTTCCCACCTGAAGTCCTTTGGCAAGGAAGGAAAACTATCTTTTAACTGAGATCACTTGCATTGCTTACCTAATCAAATGCCAATGAGTAAATTACCCTTTGATACTAAACAATTAGGTATGGGGAGAGGATCTTTTTCTCCCTTGTAAATTAAGCTCATGCAATAAAAGGTTATCTCCTCCAGTAAAGTAACAGATAAACTGCTCTTTTTCAAACTGTGGTAAACAAGGCCTCAAAAGAAGGGGAAGAAATAGCTATCGGTCGTAGTCACTGCCTCAATTAAAAACTAGAGGAAAACTGATTATCAGACTCGCATTGTAGACTGATGTAGGGTAGAGTTAGGGTAATGTTGACTTGAAATCTCTTTTTTCTTGTTCTCAAAAATATCTGTAATTTAGCCTTTTACGGCAGTTAGTGTCTTTAATCTTAAGACAAGCAATGCCAGCCAGGCTAATGGAGGGAGAAAACAACTAGATTATAGAGTGCAAGGTTATTTGTTTGCTTGTTTGTTAAATTTATTTGCCGCCATCAAAATAACTCTGGGCATTTTATCTAAATTCATACATCAATATAATGACTATGTCTTTTGAAGTAAGTAGCTTACCCAAAGAGCTAAAAGGGAATAAGAAAAGAAAGAAAACTGAAACTAACTAATGCCAACACCATTCATTATATTTTTTTCATACCTTTCTATTCTTGTGAACCATCCTTTGTTTCTTCCATATCCATGCATTCCTTTTTCCCCCTTTTGAACTCCTCACCTCTTTTTCAGTATTTTAATCCCATTATGATTTTGTGGTCTTCCCCTTCTTTGGATTCACACATTTTTTTTGCTATTTGATACCTGCATTGCAAAATTTGGAAGAATGAGTGTCAAGCACCAGGGAAATCAGAAGGCCCAGGCAGTATAAAGATAGATAAGGGTGGATTGCAAGCTGCAGCTCTCTACAAAAATCTGAACTGCTAACGCTCCAAGCAAATTGGCAATAGATAAGAGCCAATTCAAGATGGGCTGGACTTAGATTTCTTCTGGGCACAAAGGGACTGATGATGTATTTGATCCATCCCTCAGGTTTAGCCTGGTCATCTCCTACAGAGAGATTTTTTTAAATTTCAAACACAATATTGGTTGGTGCATATTTTTGCAAATACAAAAATTAGAAAACAGGCATTGGATCTAAACCAATCCCATCCCATCTCTTTACTAATAAGGAGATCACATTTTAGGCCCAAAATTAATACATGATAGAATAAGTATTCTTTGAAGGTATTTTTTTTTAAATGAGAGGATTATTTTACCTCTTGCATAATGTAAATTACCAGCTGAAAATGGCAAAATCTCAAATTCCAAAGTCCACCATGCCTTGCTACCATCAAGAAACCAGGTTATTCCCCTCATTCCTGATATTTTTTTCTACTCTCCAAAGCTAATTTTCATATGGTGGTTTCATCCCTACTAGAAAAAGCTACTGAAAGAGCTTACCAGCCAGAAATGCTTAATGATTGGGGTGTTACACAACTGAAGCATTACTAGTGGAAATAGCTCACTTACTGATTTGTTGCCAGGTACAAAGCCAATTAGCGGCTCTGGTTATTATTTACATTTCATGCTATATATCACTAAAATTGTGTTGTTGATTTATCATTTATAGTCTTGTATTGTCAGCATAATTTATTCAGATCATGCTGGGATACCTGGAAAATTAAGTAATAAAGAGAATGGCATGGAATATGTCTGTATCCAGAGATATTTACTTGAGTTTTAATGAGAATGTGGGTTAAAGTAAACCATAGATCACTTAGCTATTAAATTGTTTGGAAGCAAACCCATTAAAAGTTTACTCCTTATACTTTCTATAGGCAATTGCTTTCCTATCGCTTCTTAGTTATTTACTCCTGCCTCTTATAAATATGTTGCAGTTCATTTTTTCTGAAGAAAGAAATAAACATATCTGAGCTTTGGAAGCCTGACACTGAATCAGATTTCTCCAACAATATAATGAACAGATGCAATACTGGATTTTGAAGTATTGAAATATCTCCCTTTCTCCAGCAATATATCCAGCTTCTGTTTCTTCTATTTAAGAAAAGTGAATTTCAAAAAAGATTTGCTCTCAGAAACCATGCATGCTCACTCAATGCAAAATATCCTGTTTTCCAGGGTGAGTTACTCCTAAATTGTTTTAAGTGTAAAACATTTGGTAGCAGTTTCTCTTTTATAACCAAAGGTCTGGAGCAGGATTAATAATTTGTTCTCACTGAATCTTGCACGCTTGACAAGAGGAAAACTGGAGAGAGAGAGAGAGAGAGAGAGAGAGAGAGAGAGAGAGAGAGCCTCTCTCTCTCTCTCTCTCTCTCTGTGTGTGTGTGTGTGTGTGTGTGTGTGTGTGTAAAACATCACAGAATATCTGCTACACATTCGATGCTTTCCCTTCTGGGAAGATGCACTAGCTTTTGAAAGGATTTATACACAAACATTCTGTGATCAGGTTGAGGTCCTGGGTGTGAGAAGGGACCCATTTCCTGACTATATGCATGATGGTTGATCATCTTGGTAGCTTGCATGACAATTTTTGCAATCTGTACTATATTTTCCTCATTTCCAATCACCTGCTGTCATTCCTGAGAAAGGCAGCTCTGTAAATGGTTTAAATAAATAAACAAATCCTCAACATTTCAGAAATTGGTATTTCAAGAGTGACTCTCATCAGCATCAGTGCACTATCATAGATTAGGATTATATTTGGTGCTCAGGGTGTCTGCTTCCCCTCTGTTAATACATCCTGGGAAACTGGGAACATCACACTTCATACAAAAAGCCCCAGGCATTTTACTAGGCCTATCTATTACCTCCCTTCTACCCCTTCTTTTGCAAAATAAGAGACAGAATTATAATAAATGGAATTTTAATCTGGCGAGAGTAACAGAACATTAGAATTGGAAGGGACTTTAGAGGTCTTCCAGTCCAAACCCTTCCTCAAGTAGGAGACCCTATACTATTTCAGACAAGTGGCTGTCTAGAATCTCCTTAAAAAACCACTAGTGATGGAGCACCCACAATTTCTGGAAGTAAATCATTCTACTGATTAATTGTTGTCATTGTCAGGAAATTTTTTCTTAGTTCTAGCTTGGTTCTCTCCTTGATTAGTTTCCATCTGTTGCTTCTTGTCCTATCTTCAATTGCTCTAGATCAAGGGTCTTCAAACTTGGCATGTTTAAGACCTGTGGACTTCAACTCCCAGAATTCCTGAGCTAACATGATTGAAGGAGGAATTCTGGAAGTTGAAGTCCACAAGTCTTCAAGCTGTGAAATTTGGAGACCCCTGCTCTAGAGAATAGGTTGTCCCCCTCATCTTTGTGGCAGCCACTTATTGGAACTCTGCTATCGTGTCACTTCTTCTTTTCATTAGACCAGGCAGAAGAAAATTATTCCTGTTTTGATTTGTTTTTTCAGAATAATAGTCTATGTGAACATTGAAAGCCTTTCACGTATCAAAGACTCAAATCTGCACCCAGCCTTTAAAGCAGGAATGGGTAGAAAGTCTGGAACCAGAATGAATTAGAAGCGACTGAGAAATATAGCTGTTATCCCATGTGTGAGAAGCAAAATATCTTATAACTTGCTCTTGGCCATGTCATTTGAAAAGCATCAGATCTTTTCTCACTTGAATGATAAATGTCAAATCACTATAAATAAGCCTCTCATCACATATTGCCTTTCACTGGAACAATTGCTGAAATAAAATTCGGGGGAGGGGAAATGGGACATTAAAGCTGTTGTAAAGAAGAGAGTGCCTGGACTAGAAGAAACATATGAAAACATGGCAGATGGTTTGGGGAGCAAGTAGCATTGTGAATGGCATCACTCTAAGTGCAGCTTAGGTAGAGATCCTGCAGTGTTCAGGAAGGCTTTTTGGGGGCTAAATATGACTGATCAACTTTTGCACTTTTGGATTTCTTATTCGATCTTGTTTGTTGCAAGTTTGACTTGACATGGGACAAGAGAATCTGGCTGATGATGGGCATTAATTAGGACATGATTTTGACAGTTTCAAACTGGCTTCAGGATCAATTGTGGATGACCATCATGGTCAACCAAAAAGGTGATTTTGTCTGGAACTCCAGCAGGGAATGTGATTCTATTGGTGGACCTTGATCTACCTTTGGATGTCATGGACCATTGCATCATCCTAGACAGCTTGAGAAATCAGAAAATAAGAGGCATTGCTTTAATTTACTATTTTGCAGGATATATTTTTAAAAATGAGCTGTTATTTATACATCAAGTGCATTTTTCTCAAGAAAAATGGGACTTCAAAATAGCTCTAGGTCTGACTACTTATATCCACTTTTGTATCTAGTTCAGAAATCATTTGGCACAAAATTGAAAACTCAAATTGGCTTTTAGAGGACTAGAAAGATACCACATCGGTGTTTTTCAACCTTGGCCACTTTAAGATGGGTAGACTTCAACTCTAACAGTTCTGGGAATAGAAGTTCACCCATCTTTAGGTGGTCAAAGTCAAGATACAATTCATCACAGTATACCTTTAAGACAGGTAATATACCAGTGGTGGGATTCAATTTTTTTTTACTATTAGTTCTGTGGGTATGGCTTGGTGGGCATGGCTTGGTGGATGTGGCAGGGGAAGGATATTGTAAAATCTCCATTCCCACCCCACTTCTGGGAGAAGATTACTGCAAAATCCCATTTCCTCCCCACCCCACTAACCTGCTTTCCAGCTCCATTCTCCTGTGCAGGGCAACCAAAGAACACCAAGCCAATCAGCTGGGACTTGGGAGGCAGAGAATCGATGGGGGCGGGGCCAGTCAGAGGCAGTATTTGCTGGTTCTCTGAACTACTCAAAATTTCCGCTACCGGTTCCCTAGAACCGGTCAGAACCTGCTGAATACCACCTCTGCATTATACCTGTTCTAAAACCCCTGCGATTGTGTGCCAATTTGTTTCTCAGTGAACTAAAAAATTTGCTTGTTACTATCCTTAAAGCCCTACCTAACTTGAATTCAGAATATATCTTCATAACTTGAGTTGGGAAGGTCTCTCCATCTTCCTTTCTCCACCACCCTTTTGTCTCATTTTCTTTCTGCTCATTATGAGATTCTGACCAGGTTATCTGCGGATATCCTGGGTTTATGATGAAGCTTTCACCCTTGCTGCTTTGTCCAGTTATCCAGTATAACTTGCCTGTAGCCAACCAAACAGCTGATGACTAAACTGCTGGAACCATGGTAACCTTATCCTTTCTGTAACAATATGACCATTGGAGCATTAAAAATTGGAATTATACTATAGAGTTCCTGAACTTTAATGTTCAGCAGACTGTCGGACTGTCGGGAAGTTTGCAATGCAGGAGCTGGAAAAATTTCCAGATTTTGTCTATGTTCCAAAGCTTGCAGGTCATCTGGCCGTGCAGTAAAATTCTTTTTTAAAACATAAATTTTCAAATAAATTTGAAATTTGTTTTCCATGGTAACTTTCAGTTTCTTCCATCCAGTTGCAGTTGCTTATCCATTTTGGTACTCATGGGTGGACACTGATAAATCACTGCAAGGAAATAACTGTAAAGTAGCCCTAAGCTCAATCTGTTAAGGTTATTTTTCTACTGTTTAAACGTGCATAAACCCACACATGTAGAGTAGTATAAACTTTCTATCAAAAGCTATCGAAATTGTCAGACCTGAAGTTCAGAATTACTTTTCAACATGCATGTTTCTCTCTCTCTCTCTGTGGGTGTGTTTGCTTTTTAAAAATACACACTGGCAGCAGAAACAGTTGGGAAGAAGCTGTGCGAATCAACCGATGGAAAAGGACACACTAGCAAATTATATAGCAAACTATATATTCATGCGATCTCTAAAGATTTGGGAATTTAAAACAAAAGCTCCCTTATTAATGCTTTGTGAATAGGATGAGGTCACCTCAAAGTTCTGCACTGTAGATCAATTCCGATGGATTTTAGCAGAGTTCCTTGTTTTGCATCCATTAGTTATGTTATTCCTGAGAATATAAATCTAGCTGTCAACATTGGCCGCATTTTATTTTTTGTATTTTTGTGTCTTCCAGGACCCCCTTTAGAAAGATATATCTTCTATCTTTCAACTGAAATGGTATCTTTCATATACATTGCTTTTCCAAACCATGGATTAATAAAACAATGGTTTTTTTTTGCATCTGAGTGGTCAAGGATGGACAAGAACTACTGTTGAGTTCTTCCCTCAATGAAGCCATTTATCAAAGTTTTATCTGATTTCAGAGGCACTGAATTTATCAGTCAGAGTTAATAAATGAAATGTCATTGGGATCAAGCAGAAATTATACCTTACTCAAGCATGTTTTAGTCAAGAAGCAATTGTAAAAGCTTTTAGGGATATGTATATGTCATTGCCCAAGAAATTATTATGTATCACGAACACTAACATAATTTTTTTACTGCTTTTGTTTTGTTTCTTTTTTACTTGGAAGCCAGTAAAGGGAAAATTAAATTAACCTCCCTATAAATCAACCTAATGTTAAGCTGAAGGAGTTTAGATTATAGCAAATAGTTAAATTGTTTATTTGTGTTACTTTTTCCCAAGGAGAAAAGTCTAAAACTGCATCTATCTAAAAAAAAATGGAGCCATGGAAGATGGTGTTAAATCCACCACAAAAACAGCCCACCTTGTTAACTTTTGTTGTAATATTGTGTGTAAACCTAGAAAATGAACTATTTTGGTTGAGTATATTGGGATAATAATAATATAACAACAACAACAACAACAACAACAACAACAACAACAAAACACAATAATAAATAATAATAATAATAATAATAAATAATAATCTCAGCTTTGATGGAGAATCAACAGTAGGAACTGCTCAAAGTGCAGCAACCAAGAATAATACAGGAAACAGTAAAGCAATTCAGGCTGACAGCTGTTGTAACTAAAGTACTGCATGGACAATTCATTGAAAAGATCCAAGGAAAAGTAGGTAAGGAAAAGACCGTGGTTATGGCTGACCAACAGAACACTGAAGAAAGAGACAGAAGGTCTGATTCTTGCAGCCAAGACAAGCATCAGAAAAATGCAATCAACGCAAGAATAGAAAAATCTGCTTTGAAAATGCAGACTCTGCCAAAGAAGCGGACGAAACATGATCACATACTGAGCTGGTTGCAAGAAATGGTCAGACTAATACAAACATGTCACAACACAGTCATCTGATGGTCACTGGAACTTGTGTCACAACTACCATCTGCCTGTGGCAAGAACTGGTGGGATCATAAGCCTGAGAAAAGTGGTTAAAAATGAGCATGCAAAACTATGTGGTACTTCCGAACTCAGGCTGATAAAGTTTTGGAAAGCAACACCCAGATATCACGATTGTGGAGAAGAAAAGTGGTGGATTGTTGACATTGCATACCTGGTAACAGCAGAATCAACGAGAAACAACTTGAAAAAAATCACAGATATCAGGACTTGAAAATCGAACTGCAGAGACTCTGGCATAAACCAGTGGGCAGGTGGTTCCAGTGGTAGCCTGGCACACTGGGTGGCTGTGCCTAAAGACTAGGCAAGCACTTAAAACAATTGGCAGGAAAGATCACATTGGTCAGCCTGCAGAAGGCATCACTGGGATCTGCTCACATTATCACACAGTCCTAACGCTGTGTACACTGTCATTTCTGTGATAATCTAATATAATAATAATAATAATAATAATAATAATAATAATAATAATAATAATAATAATAATACTGCTTTATTGTTGTTGTACGTATATATACACAGTATACACATACAACGAAATTCACATAACACCCAGACACCAACACACACACACACATGACAATCCCCAAACTATCCTTAAAAGTAATTTAATCCTGCTCAGGTTCTCTAATTGGGATTGCATGGTTCTCTTGTAGAGTAAATTAACAAGAATAAACCTGGAATTAAATAAATAATAACATTCTGCATGTTTTTTCTCCTGATAGGCTGGCTTGTTGATTCCTGTGCCTTGTCTGAGACCAACCTCTGAGAAGAGGAAAGAAGGAAAGAGAAAGATTGAATATACTGGAACATTAAGTGATTACAAGGTAAATCTTATTATCTGAAGAAATGACTTCTGCAGTTATTTCTTTTATTGCTGCACAGAATGCAAAGGCATTACTCAGTGTAATACATTCTACTGTATCTTTCAGTCAATGTACACTGTTATAAATATCTCAGTTATGTCACATTACTACCTTTGTAAAGCCAATGTTAGGCCTTTGATGACTCGTGGCTGATAAATGCAAAAACTCATTTAGTCTGGGAGAGATTGAGTGCTAACACTGTTTAGATTTCTTAATATACTTGTATTAGCATGAATAAGTAATGAGAAAGTGAGGCTATTTTGAATATTTGATTGTATCTTTGTAATGGATTTGTGTCTCTCTCTTTGTGCTAATGTCATTGTAACTTTGTTGGTGTCATAACTCCAAGCCCTTGCAATCGATCTTTATCAGTCTATCGTAAACCCATTGTGCTTCTATAATCCAAATTACAATGCTATGATGTTTTTTCTTTGAAGACAATGCCACATATTCTACTTAAGCTTCAAATAGGCACTAATTCAGCTTATCCAAGGATATTCATTCAGTCAGGTCTGTTGGTTTGCTGATTTGTCTTGTATAATGTTCCAGGAATTCACAGGAAATCTTATCTGATCCAACCTAATGTACTGCATGTCAGAATACAAATCAACACCAGAATTTGTATCTATTTCCTATACCTGGATGCTCTGTTTGCCGTTTTCTCTGTGGTATTAGGGAAGCACTTCCAACAGCAATAGCTCTTAGACCACTTTATATATACCACTTTAAGTGCTTTACAGCCTTCTCTAAGCAGTCTACAGAGTCACCATATTGCCCCCAACAATTTGGGTCCTCATTTTACTCATCTTGGAAGGATAGAAGGTTGAGTCAATCTTGAGTCTGGTGAGATTTGAACTGCCAAATTGCAGTCAGCTGCCAGTCAGCAGAAATAGCCTGTGGTACTGCACTCTAACCACTGTTCTACCATGGTAGGGCTATGAGGTTTCTGTTCCTCCAAGTTAATTAGTAATTACTTAGTGGACATGATCCTAAAGTATGTTAATATAGGATTCTCCTTACATCATTAAGGAGTCTCATCTGCAAAAGTTAGCAAAGTTATAATATTGACTATACCATCCTCTAATCTATTTTGGCAATGAGGTATTGTCTTCTGCCACACTGGAAGCCCCAATAAGCAGGGGAGTCTGAGTGAATATAATCTTTCAGGATTTTTAGCTATTCTTTGCTTTTCAGCATCTTCTACTTATGGAAGTTGTCTTACTTTACACATTAGTAAGACCTACCTCCCCACCTATATTTTTCACTGCAAAAATTGTTCGTTGTAAATTGATTTATATCATCAATATATTTGTGTGAATCTCCTTTAGTAAATAGCATCATTAAGATGATGTTTTGTTTATTTTTTGATGGGTAAGTAATGGGCACCTGGAGACATGTACAGGATCTTCCTTCCTTCCTTCCTTCCTTCCTTCCTTCCTTCCTTCCTTCCTTCCTTCCTTCCTTCCAAGTTAGGGCTAGTATTTTTCATGATATAGTTAGATTTGCTCACAATGGCTTCCGGTAACTACTTGTTGCTTGTCCAGCTCAAGACACGTACTTCAAATCTATGGAAAGCAGAACTCCACTCTGAACTGACAAAAATAACATGACTACATTTAATCTTCAAATCTAGACAGTTTTCCTTCAGTTGGATAATTTTTGTTCTTTGGAGAAGGACAATTTGTCACAAGAATGGCTTTGAAAACCATCCAAATAAAACGGACTGTTTCTGAGGGAGGACTGGGGAGGGGAGAGAAATATGTTATAGAAATTATAAATGACATTGGGTAGTTGTTGGACCTTAGCCTGATGAAGGCAGGTTTCTCACAAGTTGTTCTGTCATCTCAGGTCATTTGATTGGCAGTGTATAGTTCTCACTCTCCACCATCTGGCAGGAGACCAATAAGAATTAATCACATTGAGATGAAATAATGATGTTTCTGGCACCTGTTTAGCAGGCGGGCATCTATTGCATCTCCAAGTCATATCATATTTTCAAAATGAACTGAAACATATTGTGTTTTACCCAGCCACTACCTTGGATATCTACAGGCTCAGAGGATGGGTAGGCATGGAGGAAACACATTTTTCATTTTTTTTTTAAAATCTATATCTTGATGACTACAGATGGTGTAGTTCAGGCATATTCAAATCATCTTTCTTTTTAGCAGATTTTTTTGTTGGTGGTGTTGGTATTCCTCCTCTACTGATAACTCTAAGGTGTGCATTAATTCCACCAGGATAGTGAGGACTCTATAGCAAAAATACACGAGATTCATGCCATGTGTAGAAATGAATCATGTGCTAAAATGTTTTACATCAAGCAATCCAACAAATCTTAAGAAAACGGAGGTAGATGCATCTTTGGGTTTTTCAGAAAGATTGTAAATATGACATTATCTTAAAAAAAAGTATTCCATAAGCATGAGTACCCTCCCCCCCAACAAATTATGCAGCCTTTCCATCTCTGAAATGTATTGGTTGGTAAACAAGGATTTTGCTGATGATCTCTCTGGCTGCATGAACAGATCACATTGAATCATTATCTCGTTTGTCTACTTTGGGGTATTGGTGTAACCCTACAGTAGCTTTGTAAGTCATAGTTTTTGGTTGATTACAGCCTTCTAACCTAGAATTCCCAGCCAATGTATTTAAATATCTGGAATTTGGGAATCCTAGGAGTTGCAGTCCACTGTATCTGAAAGGTATCTGAAGGTTGGGTAGATAATTGTGGCTTTTTCAGCAAAGTTCATCTCATCTACCCATACACTGTTAGCAAAAGCAAAGCTAATAACTGGACCAGGTCTAGTCTTTGTAGTTTTATAATCTCTATATATTTATTGACAACATAGAGAAGATCCTGGTTCTTTTCTTTTGGAGGAAAAATATTGAGGCTAAAAAAAATTCTACTTAGGACAATGTTAACTTGGTAACAAATTCAGCTAGTATTAAAATACTCCTCTCCCCAGTTTTTAACATAATCCTCTAATCTGATGCAATGCACTGTATAGAAAAAGAAATCTTCCTTAAGCTGCTTTGTGCATCTGAACCCCTTCTAGTACAGGATAATCATTTTTACATTTTTGCTGTTCTCAGCACAGAGCTAAGATATTTTTGGTGCTATATTTATCTTCTAAATGAAGGAACCGCCTGGATCTCTCTAGTTCTCTGCCTCTAAACAATAATTTCACTTGATAGCAATGAGCATGTTAAGGTAGACCTTTGATTTTATTTATTTTCTTCATAACCGAAAACTTTACCTCAAAACAGTTAACCAATTAAAATAGAAATAGCACCATGCTTTCCTATTATTTCTTTAACTAGAAGAAGTTTCTAATTCCTCTCCTTACAGGACATTGTTATGTTCAGGCAAGGACTGTTGAACAATTTTAATGGCTACCTATTAATGAGCACCAGTTTGCTATAAAATGGATTTTTTCTTCTTCCATTGGTATTGCAAATCTTCTCATTGCTATTCGCAAGGAAACATATGGAATATGAAATGCTCCCCCCGCCCCCATTAAATCACATATTTGACCTCTTAGTTTGACTTAGAATTCAGGAGATTTACTTGACTTTATGGAGACTTCAGGCAAAGAAACCATAATGTACGAGACTTAGCAACAAAAAAGACCCTTTCTAAGAAAAGAGAAGATGGTTGTACAAGTCTGATTGTTTATTGAAGCAATGCACATTGTGTTCTGGTGAAGTGCAGAGGCTCACATGGTTAGGATGCTGGGTTGACAACTAGCAAGTTTGCGCTTGAGACCCAAGTGCTGCTGTGTGATAGGCTGAGCTCCTGTCATTCACTGCTGCTGACCCACCAGTTTGAGAGTATGTAATCACAAGTAGATAGATTTGTACCACTTTGGTAGGCACATTAATGGGTGCATGAAAGGAGCTACCAACCGGGTGTCCCCGACCAACAGTGATGTCACCAAATAATCCTTTCAACCTGGAAGCATCTTTGGTGCTTCCAGCACAAACATGAGCAATTGTGTTCTGGTTTTGAGAGTCTCTTACTATTGTTTAGCAACAGCACTAGCAATAGCACATAGACTTATATATTGCTTTATAGTGCTTTACAGCCAGGGATGGGATTCTACTGGTTCAGATCAATTCTATAGAACTGGTTGTTATGATTCTGTGCAGTTCAGAGAACTGGCAAATCATGCCCCTGGCTGGTCTCACCCCTCTCCATCTGCCCCTCCCCTCCCCTCCCCACCCAGTCAGTCCTTATCGGGCATGCATGACATCATGCACATGCCTGACATCGCTGACTGCATTCTCCCCCACCCAGTCACTCCTTAAAGTATTTCTTTTCCCCCTTCCAATGATCAGCTGTTCCAATGATCAGCTGTGCCAGGATCCCCCTTGCTGTCTTACTGCTTCGCCCAGGAGGTTTCCCTGAGGCCCAGGAGTCAAAAAGAGGTGCAGGGGGTGGTGGTGCTGGGATGATGGTGCTCACCTCCTCATGCTCCATTTTTTTTTGTCTTCCTGGGCCCCCAGGAAGCCTTCTGGGAGCAAAAACGCCCCCTCAGGAGGCTTCCCTGAGGCCCAGGAAGGCAAAAAAAAATAAAAAATAGGGGGAAGGTGCTGCAAGAAGAAGAAGCCACACCCACCCAATCACATGGCCACACCCACCTAGCCACACCCACATAACCAGTTGTTCAAAATTTTGAATCCCACCCCTGTTTACAGCCCCCTCTAAGCAGTTTTACAGAGCCAGCCTCTTGCCCCCAACAATCTGGGTCCTCATTTTACTCACCTCGGAAGGATGGAAGGCCAAGTCAACCTTGAGCCTGGTGGGATTTGAACTGCCAAATTGCAGGCAGCCGATAGTCAGCAGAAGTGGCCTGCAGTACTGCCCTCTAACCACTGCACCACTGAGGCTCTTCAAGGTCATTAGGTTTTGTGGACATTCTCTGTCCATTTCTACTGACTGATCTGCTAAATTACTTTCTCCAACTTGAGAGTCTTCAATTGATTTCGAAGAGTTTTCTAAAATTATTCTCCTTTTTTAAAAGGTCCCACCTTCTGATTTACTGTGTCTCAGGACCAACATCTTGGTCTCCCCACCATCTAAAATGCTGTCTTGTCCATCTCTTTTAAAAGCTCATGGCAACTATTTCATCCTCCTTGGCAACTTCACACTTTTTTTTTTCAAATTGAGGGCTGTATTTCACTTTTTAATAATGTACTGGGGGAATGGTGTTCAAAAAATAGGTAGGGTAGGAATAGGGAAGTAGGCAGAACTCAGACAAAAGAAGAACAACTACACAATGGGATTTGATTTAAAATTTAATGTAAATCAAAGGTAAACAAATGCAAGACATATACCTGTATTTAATCATTTTTTGCCATCTGTCACATAATAAATTATAATTTATTAGCCAGTTTTATAGGTCCACATGTAAGTTTTTCTGAAGTCTCATGCAACTTCAGATAGTAATTCTGTGGAAGATTAATGAATATGAATACTTATAGGTCTGCCATCATCTATTTGAGTCTTTTGTCTTGTTTATGACCAAATTAGTTAGATTTGAACAACCCAAGTAGAGAGAGTGGCTTCTTTGTATTAAGTAAAATTTGCAGGCTGACCAAAATTGCCACTGATGTTTGTTTGCATGGCATTCTGCTTGTGCATTGTTTCAAACTTCAGTTTAGAGGCCACAAGGAGGGATGACTTTTTCATTCTTTGTTGCTACTTTAACCATATACTATCTATTGTTGAATGATTATTTGATTCTCATTTAAATCTAAAAGCCAGATGGCAATTTTTCATTCTTTGTTGCTAATGGCAACCATCAAACCCAGATTGAGATATTTTCCATTATTTGCTACATGTGCTGGAATTTTACAGAAACCATATTTTGACAAAGAAAGAGGATAACCTACAGAAGATAACAAAGCAAGCAATATCTATCTATAGATAATATTATGTTTTTTTTAAATCTAGAGCAATAATCAATGCCCATGTCAGTTAATAGCTACATAACTAACAATCTGTTGGTTTGAAATAATTATTCCTAAGGAGACAAAAAGATATGATAATCACATTGACCATTTCAGCTTCATGGAGTTTTTTTTTTTTTTAGAAAGGAAGGGGCGATTGCATGGTTGCCCTCCAGAGCTTCGGTGTGAATAGGGGAAAATAGACCTATGGCTGAACAAGTTCTTCAAATGTTGTGAAACTCCTTTGTGTCTTCAACTGAAACTTTGAACAGTCCTGATTTGTAGGCTGTCCATAGAGATTTGGGACTAAGAATCATATGCTGCTGGTGCTGGTGGTCTTTTGTGAATAGTAGAAGGGCCTTCTAGGGTTATCCAAAAGTAAGAATGGAATCTCCAAAATATAAATTTCCTTTATCATATAATATTCCTTGTCTGTCTGACCAAGTGTCCATCTCTCTCTCTCTCTCTCTCTCTCTTTCTCTCTCTCATCATTATCTCTCTCTCTATAAATGTATACATACATATATTTCTTTCTATCTATCTATCTATCTATCTATCTATCTATCTATCTATCTATCTATCTATCTATCTATCTATCTATCTATCTATCTATCTATCTATCTATCTATCATCAATCAGTCCGACTTCCTGCCTGCCTGATTTGAATATCTGAATTGGGTTCATATGATAATAGTAATGAAGACAAGAGATTTGTCCAAGCCATTCAGTCTATAAACATGAAAACATTTTTTAATTATTTTATTAAAATTATTAGAATTGTTTTATAATCATTTCATATTGTTAGTCCAACTAATTCTGTATTGTAATACTAATACTTGGTAGTGGTTGCAATTAAGTAGATATTCTCAAATTACTAAGAGAGCATGGATCGCACTTTTTAGACAATATAGCCTTAGATATTTCTATCTTTTTTTAATATAACTAAATCCATATTCATTGGTTATCATATCAGGAGGTAGGCATCTCCTAATTATTACCTTTCTTTATTTCTTCAGCTGTTTGAACCTTCAAATATGTATTTATATTTGCCAATGTAAATGTTTAGCACAATATTTTAAGTGCAGATAATTCAAATCCAGAAACAACTGAGTGCACAAGAATAAAAATGAATGCATAATTAGGAAACTAGATTGTCATTTAAGACAATGAAAGAAAGAATGAGTTGCGAAATTGCAATTAGAAAGTAACGTGACTTGATCCCATTTAGTTAAGCGATTTCTAAAAAACACATTAGTTCTGCTTTACAAAAATTCCTTAACTGGGTTATATGGGGGCCAAACATGTTGTAGGAACTCTCTAGAGTGCATAAAAGGCCCACATAATTAATATGGGGAAAGGGGGGGTGCTGGATGTAGCTGAAAACAGAATAAGTTTTATTTAAGACTATACTAAACTTCTGATTCAAGTACTGTACTCCTAGATATAGAAATAGAGCTGGGGGTGGAGTTAAACAAGTTATTGGCCTAGAATTGTTACATTCTCACAAATGGTCTAAGTCCAACCTGTTTTGAATTCCCTTTATTCTCCTGACTCAAAGATAATCAGATATTTTAGGGAACTTCCACCTCTGTCTTTTTTTTTTGGGGGGGGGGTGTTTACCCATATTTACACTTAGTTTTCATTTCTTTCATTGCTGTGTTTGAATTAAGTGTGCTCCCCCCAATCTCTCTAAACCCTCCATGGCTGCTCCCACTTCTTGCAAGTGTGAAAGTCAGGGAGTCTGCCAAATGCTGAAAATGTATATTATTAAATAAGGGCAAGGCAGCCACTCTACCAGGAGAAATTTGCCAGTTTTGTTCTCCTATAAAGTAAAAAAAACATCATTTCATACACCTGAATAAAGATAAGAATGGAGGAAAAAAAGTAGGAGAATATTTCTGCATAGCACAAGCCACAACATTTTCAACCCTCTCTGACCTTCCAGATATTAGTTGGGGCTTTTGGCCATGAAATTAATGGTTTTTAACCTAACATAAATAAGTCCCGACTGTTCCAGTGTGTTCCAAAAATTCACAGTAAAATGCTTCTTCAAGTGTGTTTAACTGATGAGTTTGTCTGTCTGTCTGAAAGTATGTTTTTCATTCTCTGTTCATAACTGCAATCTCTTCATTTGGAAGAGCTTGGTGTTTTTAAAAATATACTCTGAAGTTTATATATTCAGCGGCTGTACAGTTTGACAATTTATATGTAACCCACACTTACCCCTATAAATGCCAAAATAGCAGGATTTTGCTTGAGAATGCAGTGTGCTTCTAATCAAACATTGCAAAAATGCATTAATCAGTATTTCATAGTTCATTACAATCTGACTAATTTTGAAATTCTTCATGTAAATTGATTATATGTCAACTGCATTCAGATAAATGAGCTTTTGTTTTAAGCAACCTTTACTGAGAAGGCCATATTTCTCATGACTGAAGTCCTAACACTCTTTGGGTGTCATTTGTGATTGAGTAGCAAGTTATGACTGTTCTGCTTCCTCTTTGTTTGCCACAATCTTTTTTAACCAACAAAAACTGTCAAGGGGAAAAATAATAACAATATAGTGTACATCTTGTAATGATCTCTTTAACACTATCAAGCATCAACATCTGTTTATCCCAGGTTCTTGGGAAGGACTCGTTAGGTGGATTAAAATACTGAATCCAGTCTGAACATTTGGCTGACTGTGTGATGAACCACAGTAAATCCTTCCCAAGGACCTGGGCTCAAACCACAACATCTGCCTATTGCAATTCCTTGGGAAGGTCTCGGCTGGTGGATAAAAATGCCAAATTCATACTAAACATCTGGCTAATGTTGTGATCAATCATAGTAATAGGTGCCTTGTGCAAACTCAACACATCTGAAGCACCACTTGAAAACCATTGCCATTGACAAAATCAACACCAGTTAATTGCAAAAGGCAGCTTGATTTGGAACAGCTTACATCCTCAACAATAGCTTTTGATACCATCAAACAAGAACATCTCCCTATGTCAAATCCTTGGGAAGGTAGATAAAAATGCCACATCCAATCTAAACATCTGGCTGCCTATGCAATCTGTTCTACTCTATGAAGCAATGCAGCCAAGTTCTTTGTTCTGCTTTGTTCAGTCCTATATTTCTGGTTTTGCTCACATGGACCCGTTTGCCATTGTGTCAGTGTTCCAACAAACCAACTCCAAACCAATAAACTCCAAGACAAACATTTCCTCAAAGTTCTGTTTTATGAGAATTGCCATATTGGCACATCTGGGAAAACCTGAATCTGAGAGTTCCGGGTTTTCTCTTTCCAAAAGAGAAATCAAAGATCTATCCCTGGCACCCATCAATCCATCATATGGCCCAATCAAATCTTCATCCCAACTAGAGACATTCCCCCAATCATTCCCCTCCAGGTGCAGGGCAACATGTCCTTGACTCTCTGGAAAAAGATGCTATTGTGTCTATACTTCTACCCCACGATGTAATCCTCCCTCCCAGATTCCCAGGCACTGAATGTGGCAGCCTCAAAACTTCCAAGTAAAAAATGGCTTCCAAGGCTGACCACTGTTGAGGATGTCGTTGGTGGCCACCATCTTGCTTTTTCAATCCCCTTGAAACAAAAACTCTCCTAGTGATCAGTGGCAAGGCTTTCCATTCCTGCATCTGCTTGTGGCTTTCTATCATTGTCTCCGTGAAGCCTTTCACAATTTATCTTGTTCTCCTTTGGCAGTTTTAATTAGACCATTTTTATTATGGAACATTATGATGTCCAAGAATAGCATCCCGCCCCCCCCAGGTTTAACCTATTATAAACATTGATCAAACGAACAGTTCATTTAAAAGCTAAAGGGACCATTTCAATGATTCATACTGAACATATGCATTTTTTTTAAAAAAAGAATTGCTTTAGGGAGGAAAGCCACCAATCTCTTTACTTCGAACAAATACTTTTGACAACTGTTTGCTTTGCCTCAGCATTCATCTGAGAAGTTGATACTGTCTAAAATTCTGATACATCAACGCTTGCCAATAACTTCTCTGTCAGCACTCCGACTTTCACTTATTTGTCTGTCTATATAAACTTTTAGCACTGTCTGCTTGGTGCCAAGAACATCTATCTAATGATAAATTGCTATGACAGCGAAAAATATGCTTTCTGGGTGATGTGTAAATTATTGATGGGGTGGCAGTGCCAAACTTTGTCGGCATTGCCACCTACTTAGCTCACCAAGGCACACTGAGTGATCATGGAAATTTTTAACTTTATTCCCTGGGTTGTTGGCTTACAAGTAAAGGTCTATAAGTTTTCCGTGGTGGGAACTGCACATGTTCTCTACGTTAGACACCCAAAAAAGGATGGTGGAAAGAGCAGTATTTAATTGGATTTCAGCAGCAACAAGGCAGTGTAATTAATATGATTACACCAGATTAATGAATGCTTTTCCTTTCTATAATATTAAAAATGACAGTTCAGCAACAATGATGGGAGGTTCTGGAGGACAAAAGGAAAGTTTAGGAGACCCTCATGCTCCTAAGTTCTGAATCTTTGATTTATTCCCAGTGTTTATTCTTTCCCTGATCTTCTATCAAATTCTTTTATGCCTGATGACTAAAACATAGGATTTATGATTTGTCTCATCATTGAGCCTGAGACTTTGCTGGCTGATGGTCAGAATTTCTACCTATAGTAAGAAAAGCTTTGTAGAAGTGTGGGAACTAAATTGTCCTCCTAATCTAGATACAAACTCTAGAGAATAACATGGCACTGTCATGGCACTGAAGGAAGGAAGGGCACAGTGGGAAAAATAATGGCTTAATTAGAAGCAAGGGACACTTTTTGAATCTGGGAGTGGAGATTGGAGCCTGTGTTCTTCAAGTGGCAAATCAAAATGAGGATCTTCCCAGAATTATATATTTGTATTAAAATCAAATCTTTACTAAAGGTTGCAGACCAACATATTCGATATTTGTAACCTGTCATATAAGTTAACCAAATCCTCATCTCATGAACTAAGGAAAACACCTAGCTGTCCATCAAAGGTGGTCTTGCTGCAGGTTCTGGATACAGAAAAGATTTGCCAATATACATATTTGGAGAGAAAATATATTGAGAAAGACAGATACAAATATTTATAAGCAGTTTATCTTATCTATTAAATAAAAACAAATGAATACGTCCAGTGAAAGAGGTACGTACAGGTAGTCCTTGACTTACAACATTTCATTTGGTGACTGTTCAATGTTACTACTGCACTGAAAAAAGTGACATGTCTGTTTTTCACATTTACGATCATTGCAGCATCCCCATGGTCAATTCAGACTCTTGACTGTTATTTATGATGGATGCAGTGCCCTGTGGTCATGTGATCACATTTTGCAACCTTCTGACAAGCAAACCCAACAGGGAAGCCAGTTTCATTTAACAACTGTTTTGCTAACCTATCAACTCCACTGATTCACTTCACAACCGTGGCCAGAAAGATCTTCATTTCTTGCCAAAGAAAGGTCATAAAATGGGGACAGAACTCACTTAACAAACGGCTCCCTTAGCAACACAAAAGTTGGGCTCAATTGTGCTCTTAAGTTGAGGACTACCTATATTAAAAAACCCAAAAGCATTTTCTACCTGATCTGTCCATTTCTAGATTCAAGGCTCCCAAGTCTTCTACAATACCTAGGACCACATCTTTAAGTTCTTACCTTGGGTTGATAGTATGGATTATACATGAACATTTTGAATCAGAGAGGATGAATTGAGACATCGTGACATTTCAAACTTACTTTATCGTTGACCATCAGGATGGTTTGGCCTGAAGTATTGCCCGAAGCAAAATAAAGCTACGTTAATATTAGGTAGATTAAATCTCCGAGTAAACATACAGCTGGAAGCCTTTTTCTAACAGTAAGCATGAATATTTTAAGAGAGTTCTCTCTTTGCCTGAATCTGATTTGAAAAAGGGGGAAAGGAACCGGCTGTAGTGCTGAATGGGCGGTTATATAAATCAATAAAAATAAAGAAATACTATAAATAAACCGTTATTACATTTTAATTCAACAATACATCTAGGTTGGTACCTAGGCTTTGTACTTAAATTTTGACAGTGTCATTTTTGCTGGGGGGGACACCATTGTGGTTTGTACTAGGTATCTATGCATGCTTCATCCTTTGCAGTTGTATTTTTGCACAGAAAGAACTCGGCAGCGGGATTTTCTCATTGATTGTTTTAGGAAACATCTATTAGTGATAGTGGGAGAAGTAATTAGCCCATATTTTCTTTACATTCAAAGATGATGATGTAATTCACCTATTAAGTTAAGCCAGGATACAATTTCTTTGGTTTAGCTGAATGTATTGTAGGAACACAAGCACCACAGCTGATTCCTTATTGTGTTCTGCAAATCCAACCAGTTTTGGATTATTTAATAGTACAGGTATTACAATACTTACAAACTTACAACCACAATTGAGCCCAAAATTTCTGGCGCCAAGTGAAACATTTGTTAAGTGAGTTTTGCCCCATTTTACAACCTTTCTTGCCACAGTTGTTAAGTGAATCTCTGCAGTTGTTAAGTCAGTAACACTATTGTTAAATGAATCTGGCTTCCCCATTGATTTTGCTGGTCAGAAAGTCACAAAAGGAGATCACATGACCCAAAGACACTGCAATCGTCATAAATATGAGTCAGTTGCTAAGTGTCCACATTTTGATCACATGACTAAGGGGAAGCTGCAATTGTTGTAAATGTGAAAGACAGCCATAAGTACTTTTTTCAGTACTGTTATAACTTTGAACGGTGATTAAATGAACTGTTGTAAGTCAAGGACTACCTGTATACTTAAACAAATCATGGCTTGGGAGAGAGATTAGATAAACAGAGTTGGAAGGGACCTTGTAGATCATCTAGTCCAACCCCCCACCCAAGCAGGACACCCTACACAAAGGGTCTTCAAACTTGGCAAGTTTAAGACTTGTGGACTTCAACTCCCAGAATTTCTGAGCTAACATGCCTGGAGAAGGGATTCTCGGAGTTGAAGTCTTAAAATCTTAAAGCTGTCAAGTTTTTTTTAAAAAAAAAGTTTTGTTAAATTTTTCCAAAACAAAAATAAAAAAGCTCTTTTCAGTGTACAACATAATTTCAAGTCACTACTTTTACATGCAAATATGACAGTAATTATAAATTCATTTTTACATTCAACATTCTGTCTTGTCCATTTTTAACTTTATTCTATTATTACTTCTCCATTTCAACTTTTACATAAGAAAAGAAACAAATACATTAGTGCTGTTAAGTGATATTACTTTCATTCTAACCATCTTCTCATTTCAATTTATTTCAAATATATTTCTTAAACATTAACATTTCTTTTAAGCGTGGCCTTTTCCAAAGCTGTCACCCCTGCCCTACACCATTTCTGACAAATGGAAGTGCAATATCTTTTTGAAAGTCTCAAGTGATGATGCTCCCACAACTTCTGTTCCATGGGTTGATTGCTCTCACTGTCAGAAAATTTCTCCTTGTTTCCAGGTTAAATCTCTCCTTGTTCAGTTTCCACCCACTATTTCTTGTCTGACCTACAGGTGCTTTAGAAAATAGATTGACCCCTTCCTCTGTGGGGCAGCCCCTCAAATATTGGAACACTGCTATCATGTCTTGCCTGGTCCTTCTCTTCACATTTTAATCATCTGACCCAGAGAGTAAACAGCCAAAATTCCCCAATATTCTGATCTGGATATCATTAGAGACTTGGAAAAAGTCATTTGATGTGGACTTGAGACTGATGATCTCCAAGCCTGATTTTTGCATGGAAAACTTAACTGCTTTCTGCTGTCAAAACCAGAAAGGGAGATATCAGCACATGAAATTAATCTAGAATCAAACAAGTTGAGAGTTTTCAAATCACATTTGTGCTTCCTCTCAATAAAATCATTTCTTATGCCCATTAACAACTCTAATATGGTGAATTCATGATCACTGCAACAGCACCTTAATAACACAGAAGATTTAAACCATGATAATGATCCCTTCCTGTGACAGATATAACTGGAAAGGCATCTATAGAGTCAGTTGTCTTCCCCCTCCCATTATAAAATACATATGGTTGTTTTATGGCTGGATCTCCTAAATGTATTATCTGATGCATAAATGTCAAACTCAGAAAGGCCCAATCAATACCCCGATTTACCAGGTCATATTTTAACATATTTCCACGCTGCTAATTATGCAAAGCTGAATCTAATTTGTAAACATTACTTTTTTTGTTTGTTGCATGGTGATTTCAATTTCTGATTTCAGTTATCAAGAATGCATTTAAAAAAAGATCCTCTTAATTTCCAGGTCACTTTATTTTACTTTATTATTTTTCTTTTTAAACAGGTCATTCTCATTAGATTAATACATTGTCTTCCTAAGTAATTAGCCTGCTTGTTATTTCTTGTAAGCAAGACGTAACTGATATAAATGAAATACAGTATGCTTTAGACAATAGCATATGCCTGTGTGTCCATGTGGGTGTACAACTTGGATCTCTACACACACACACACACACCCCACCACACACATATACACCACACACATACTGTATATACAGAAATGTCTGTGTGGATGCATGCACAGTACAATTATCCTCCAACAATCAGAAAATTGTAAAAAAAACATATATTGGCTGCTTCACAGAAACAAAAAGCCATTGGCATTTGAATTTGCTGACTAAGTGTCCAATTGAAAATTAGTCTGAACAGTATTTGATAGGAGGGGCATTAATTGTACAGTTCAATAATTTCAGTGACATTTTTAGTCAAGCATTCTTACATAAGCTGTTAAGCTTTAGCTTAATTTTTTAATGCATATTTTATAGTCAGAGGGAATGGATAAGGATATAAAATACAACCACAGCATGCGCATGGATACAAGTAGATATTTTACTAAAGTTTTTAACCAACTTGCTTTCAGTCAACTTTCAAAGAAAAAAATAAAAAACTGAACATATGTCAGCTCAAATTATTTTGCTGTAGTATGAGAGCATGATGAAAGTTGGATGTGTGTCAGTTGGCAGAGGAAATGAGATTGTGGAGGGATTCCTGACTTTTTTATACTCAGGGAAGTATTCCTGAACTAGGGATAAATGCACAGGTGCTGAATTAGAAAGAAAATAAAAAGGGACGCACACATACACCCTCAAGTAGCAAATATTCTGATCAAATTAAGGACTCAAGTCCCGTTGATCGCCAGTTACAAAACTGCCTCATTTTTAAAGTGTGGCCATTTAATACAGACCTTTGCTTAGCAAGACTTTTTATAAATTGTGCTGATTGTTTTGCAGATAATTTTATTTATTTATTCACAGTACTGGTAGAGTATCCATTCCCTGAACAGTTTAAAGAAGGACATCCAAGTACAATTAAAACAGAAGAACAATTAAGAAAAAACCTTAAAATATTATTAAAACAATAAAACATTTCAGCTTCAAACACTTAAAATGTAAAAATGGTTAAAATCATTAAAAGAAGGTATGTTTGAAGACCTCTCCTAAATTATCCTAAGAAGGAATTTGCTTCAGTGTCAGTGAGAGTTTGCTGGCCATTGCCACAATGAAAATAAAATTAACAATTATACACCAATGCAATCGTTGGTGTCACCTGCAGAGGATGTCTCATTGATGAACTAATTGTGTAAGATGCATTTAACTTGCCCTTAATTATGCAAAGTTTTATACATCACTAGAATTAAAACTCTAGCTTCAGTATATGTGCACTGCATATTTAAATTGTTCCTACCATCAGAAGGCTTCCTTTGAAGATATAGACAAAACTATTTAGGAAATGCTGGCAAAAACTGCCCAAATTGCAGAAACTGGGTATGGCTAGTCTAGAGAAAAGAAGGAATAGGGGGGACATGATAGGAGTCTTCCAATATTTGAGCGGTTGTCCCCCAAAAAGAAGGGGTCAACTTATTTTCCCAAAGCACCAAAAGGGAGGATAAGAAGCAATGGATGGAAACTAATCACGGCAAGAAACAACCTGGAATTAAACAGAAACTTCCTCACAATGAGGACAATTAACAAGTGGAACGCTTGCCTTCAGAAGTTCTAGGTGTTTTAATACTGGAAGGGACTGGATAGTCACTTATCTGAAATGACATAGCTGTCAGGATTCCGTCAGTTACCCCAATTAATCATGAGTCTCAAGCCAAACTTCCAAAACTTCAAAAGGATTTATTGGGAGTTAACATGTCTGGCACTGCCTGGGTATAGCTGACTCTGAGATACATCATTCATTGTCACCCTTGACCCTGGTTTTTCCCATCTCCTGGGTGTATCGTAATTCATATTCTCCAATGGGGCACATCCATAGCCAAGAGTAATCAATCATGCTTTGCAGTTAGATATTTGTGCAGCAGAAACTTTAGTCACCTAGTTACGATCTCTGAAAAACTATGTATGGAATGGACTTTCGATTTCCAAGCTGCCGCACTGCTCTTTCAAACCCCTTTCCCTCCTCCCTTTCTGTTGGCAACTCTAAAAAGACCCTAGAAATATTTTATGAGTTGACATTAGCATCCCCTGATCAAGCAGGGTATTAGACTAGAAGATCTTCAAGGTCCCTTCCATCTCTATTCTGATTGACTGATCCTATGAAGCAAAGCTGAAGAAGAATATAAGTGAGAGTTGTGTAAGATCAGAATCACTAGCACAACTGCAGTGTTCACATATGTCTGTCCAACATGTGTGAGAACATTCTGTGCCCAAACTGGCCTGACCAGTCATCTTTGGACACACCATCTCTAGTCTTGGAGTCTTAGTGGACAACCAGCTAAATATGAGCCAGCAGTGTGCAGCGGCAGCCAAAAGAGCTAATGCAATCCGAAGTTGTATTAACAGAGGGATACAGTCGAGATCAAGGGAAGTATTAATACCATTCTATAAAGCCATAGTAAGACCACACCTAGAGTACTGCATCCAGTTTTGGTCACCACATTATAAAAAAGATATTGAGACTCTAGAAAAAGTACAGAGAAGAGCCACCAGGATGATTAGGGGACTGGACGGTTGCAGGAACTGGGCATGGCTAGTGAAGAGAAGGTCCAGGGAAGACAGGATAGCAGCCTTCCAATATTTGAGGGGCTGCCACAAGGAGGAAGGGGTTAATCTATTTTCTGAAGCACCTGTAGGCCAGACAAGGAATAATGGATGGAAACTGAACAAGGAGAGATTTAACCTGAAAATAAGGAGAAACTTTCTGACAGTGAGAACAATCACTGAAAATGGTACAGAAAAGTTGCCTTTGGAAGTTGTGGAAGTGCCATCACTTGAGACTTTCAAGAAGAGTTTGGACTCCTATTTGTCAGAAATGGTGTAGGGTCTCCCGCTTGGGTGGGGTGGGGGTTGGACTAGATGACCTACAAAGTTCCTTCCGACTCTGATTATCTGTTATTTGTTATCTTAACATGATTAAAACATGGTCTTCATTGACAAAAATGGATGAACATGAGGCAGCAAAGAGACAAGATAGATCACTGAATGTGAAAGGAAACTTTTCATGATCCTTCATTCCTTAATTCTTGTTTGTGAGCAATCTTTCAGGGTGTGTGAGACACATACTTAGGCATCTTTTCACAAAAAGGCATATTGTCATTCACACAGAATTCAGTCTTATTCCACTGGAGAAATTGTAGTTCTCCCCCTCCCCAGGTCTCAGAAGCAAAACTAATAATACAGAAATATAGCAAAAAATACTTAAACCTTGTTTTCCTGCTCAATAATCTTTCCCCAGTAAGTGGCATTGGATATGGACATTGCACATGGACAACATTCAGAATTCACAAAAGGCTATGGATTGTCCACTATATGCTACTTGGGAAAATACTGCTATCATTTTAGATGGCTTGCATTACTTACTATTGTCAAAAGAAAGCCATTTGTTCTGCTATATAAAACAGTTATTTTCCACTATAGAAAATTTTAGAGTTACTGAAAACATATATAAGATTGAGAAGTTTCAACAACCCAGTTTAATTCTGTAGCTATAATTGGTAATTCCCCCCCCCAAAAAAAGTACAGATATTCATTGATCCATATGATTTAAATGAAGTCATAAAATATGAATGTTGCCTAGTGAAAACTATTGAAGAAATAACAGACAAGCTTTCAGAAGCAAATAGCATTCTCAATTGTACATGTTGGACATGCTTTTTCAGAAGCAAAGTTAGATGACTGAGAATGTAAGCTAATGACTTTTAATACACCATTTGGACATAATAAATTTAAATGAATACCATTTGGCATGACTTCCACACTGATAATATTTCAAAAAGTCATTGCAGAGATAGGGAGATTACAAGGTGTGGAAACTATAATGGTTAATTATTAAATTGAAGCAGGGGTCTTCGGTGAACACAATGGAAGATTTAGCTAAATAGTGATGGTGGGGAGAGGAGAGGAACACTTAACATTGAATTATTAGAAAGGGATGATATTAAATCCAGAGTAAAGTTAGTATCACTTTTCATTCTAGTATGCCCCATATTTTTATGGGAAAAAGTATTTTGCTCAAGAGACCCTACACTGCAATGGCACCTCACTTTTGGAATATTATCACCCCAGAAAATAAAATTGTCCTGAGCCCGCTGGCCTTTTCCAAGGCATTGAAACCCTGGCCCTGCCATTAAACCTGGGACCCCGAGTGTCTGGGTGATGGTCATTTCTTAGTCTTGGTTGTATTGATTGAGAAGTTACTCCTGTTCATTTTAAAACTTAAAACCAGCCACTTAGAATCATGGATATGATAGGCAGCCATGTACATTTATAAATAAAATAAAATAAAAATATCTTCCTGAAAGGATGATAGTCATGATGCCCTTGTACTCATAGTGTGAGGCTAAGCCCAAAAACAATGCAGAACAATCCAGCCAGAGTTTAGTTCTTTATTTGCTTACACCCAACAAATGGACTCATGCCAGACTAAAGTAGTAAACTTTCATCCCAAATGGATGTGTGCTGAAAGATTCTAGGGAGCAGCTATCCTAAGTTTCTTCCTCTGTCTCCTGTCCATCTCTGAGCTGTGTTGCCTCTTGTTTCACACCCCAGATTATGGAATCTGCTCTTCCTTTCTGGGAAACTGCCTCTACCCTATAGTCCCAGCCCACCAGTTCCCCCTCTCCTCTCCTCCCTTCCTCTCCCCTCCCCCTCTCCTCTCCTATGTCTATATCTTAAGTCTGTTTAGAATATTCCAGAATTTTTTCAAGGCCTGTACACCGTCAAGCAATTTTCCTGACAGCTGAATGACTTGGAATGATGAATCTAAGACTTCTGGGCTTCCATCACAATTTCCTGTCATAAGACATCTGGAAAGCAGAAAGTCCCCTACAAGGAGACACTGGACTTCTGAGTTGATAGGACGCCCATTCACATAAACAGACATTAATTCATTCATGAGGTAGTTATTGATGATAGTTAATGTTACTTAGAAAATAAAGCTTCCAGTGATACAGATCTGTTTTAAGCATACAAAATAGCATTTCTGGAATGGAAGCCTCCAACCTGGTTTCTTTTTTCTTTTTATCTCTTCCTCTATCTTTTCTTTGTGTGTATTTTGCGAGGGGGTGAGAGTTTCAACTGGTCTGCATTTTTTAAACAAATAGGTTTGCCTTTCCAGAGTTAATTTACAGATGTGAATGTCATTCTCCAAATTTTCTAATGCAGTTCTTGCTTCAAAAACTGCATGTGCTGGGAAAATATATACAATAATGCTAAAACAAAACAAAAAACTAACTACAAAAAAAGGAAATGTAAATATTTATTTATTTATAAAATCTAAACTTATTTGGGAAAGGAGTCAGGTAGACTTCTAATTAAACATATGGAGAATAGACATATATCCAACAGACATATATCCAATAAGCAAAACAGATTCATGATTTACCCCAGTTTTGCCTCTCAGCCAATTGCTAAAAGACCCCTGCATTCTTTTTTCCTATTCTTTTTATCCTTGTTAAGAAAGCACAACATGTATCAATCAGCAATGGATCAGTGGTTCATTATATGAACATTATATGAATTATATTTCTTTTGCATTCCTTGAGAGCACTTGGGGAAAAAATCTCCAGACCTGAGAGAAATATTGGAAGGAACAAAAGGGTTCACTGAGGGGTGGCCTGCTGGGGGCTCACAGGGGCTCAGGATAGCCCATAGCTAAGACTGCGGGGCTTGGAGAGCCTCCAATAACTTCAGAAAGACAAGCAGCACGGGAAGCACTTAATAGGCCTAATTGAACTTCTGGGAATTCAGCCAAGAGCATTTCACACCTTATAAAAGTGTTGCAAGCTAGATAAACAATCCACTGAGTGCTTTCCAGGGAGAGCCATTGAGAAAATCAGATAACATAGCCATTAGCCTCCAAGGGGATTAATTACCAAATAATAAGAATCACATAACTCACCAGAAACACCACTAAGACTCCAAGATCCCTCTCACAGTCACTGCTATTAAGCCTGGTTTCACCCAGTCTTTCATTTAAGTATTAAATGCACAAAATAATAAACTTTTTGGTATATTTTCTTTTTTAAAAGTAATTAGGGCTAAGAAGTGATTTAAAATTTGCCATACCCACCCAACCATGCCCACCCACCCAGTCATTAGGACAGAGAACCCCTTGCTAAAAAAATTGAAGTCCACCCCTGGGTTCACCTTCCCTCTTTCTCATCCTTCCTCCCTCTCATTGCTCTTTTCTCCTTCCAGCCCTGTCCCTTTGCTGACTACAAACCAGAACCAGGTAGAAAAATGGCTTTTCTAAATTCTCCACCCAGTTTGTAGGCAGAGAAATCAGGTGGACCATTACTCCAAAAAGACCTGCTATGTAGAAAAAGAATGCTCTTCAAATGAACTACACTAAGCCTCATGTGCTGCAAGGATGTAGACTTATCCCGAGATATTCAGATATCCTGAGGTACCCCATTCCTTGGTCAGTTTAATCTTTTTCCCTGAAGTTCTCATGGTGGGAAAATTGTCCTTCAGCTCCTTAGTGCCACATCCTATGATCTGCCACACAAATCTGTTTCTTCATGTTGTCTAATAATAGGTCCAACTATTGAAATTAGTTGCAACAGACCATGTCCCACAACATGGCCCTGTCTTTCACTGTCTCCCAGAGTTTGCCGAAATTCGTGTTCATTGTATTGATGACACCATCTAACCATCTCATCTTCTGCCATCTCTCTTCCTTTTGCTCCATCTTTCTCATGAGTCCTCTCTTCTCATTAGGTGGCCAAAGCATTTGAGATTCAGCTTAGGTATCTGACCTTCCAAAGAACAGTCAAGATTGATTTCTTTTAGGATTGTCTGATTTGATTTCTCAAGAGTTTTCTCCAACACCACCATTTGAAAGCAGCAACAGGCCATGCCACTGTATCATTGGAGGGATTAACAAGATCCAGGTCTGTCTCCAACTCATGCTTTTGCAAAAAAAAAAATGACCTAAATAGCAATAACAGTTAGACTTATATACCACTTCATAGTGCTTTTCAGCCCTCTCGAAGCATTTCACAGATCAGCATTTTGCCTTTAACAATCTGGGTCCTCAGTTTACCAACCTTGGAAGGATGGAAGGCTGAATCAACCTTGAGCGGGTGAGAATCAAACTGCTGGCAGTCAGCAGAATTAGCCTGCAATACTGCATTCTAACCACTGCACCACCACAGCTCTTAAATGCATGAAATACTTGAGTCCTGGCACAATAATGGGGAAATATCCTGAGGGATGATGTATTCAAGCACTCAAAAGAGTAGCTGGCATTGACTCGCCTCCTTTTATTGAAAGTAATTGGTTCAGAAAGATGGAGCAGCCAGGCTGAGGGTGCTACACATTCAGATAGTCGAATGATAGCTATAATTGTTATATGAAGCATGAGTTCACCCCTAGGCAGGTCAGCACAACTGTTTCTAGAAGGTTTCCTATTTTCAACTGTCTGAAGAACTTGCTTTCGTTATAGATTGACATCTTGCCTTAATTCAGCCAACCGATCCAGTCTCCTGGTTTAAACTATTCCTTCAGTGCTTACTTGAATCGGTCCTAGCTTCAGTTAATCTTTGGATGCACTGTCTGGTAACTTTTGTTTGTATTAACTTTCATCCGAATAGCTTCCTGGCTCTGGATTACTCCTTGATGTTAAAGATATAAGCCTTGTCTTATGCACAGCTTCACATCTGATCCGCTAAGCCTTGTAACAAACTGCACAGAAACACAACCAATAGCCCATATTTTCAAAGGGCATGGGGAGATCATAAGAAAGTCTTCTAAATGTGAGTGTAATTGGGGATGGGGGCTGAATAGTCCTTTCAATTAGCTGAGGATGGAAATGTTCTCCTTTATCTAGGCCCTTTATTTGAAAATAAAATATTTATATTATAATAAAATATTTTTAGAGCAAAAAGCAAAATGCTTAATTTCATTCATCTGTTTAGCAATACCAATATAATGAGCCATAATATTGATTTTGGACATAGGATTTAAAATCTCAACTACTTTCCACTGAATTAAATGCTTCAGACTGGTACTCAACCTCTTTACAGTCACATCTTTAATTTAGTTGTTATAATTAGGCATTAACGGGTGTCAGTGGTATAGCTGGTTACAGGCTATTCTGTTCTGCTTGTCTTGATTATCCCAGTTTAGATGTAAAGTAAATTAGAATGAAAGACTATACAGTCCAATTACAGATAAAAGCAGCATACTGCACGTGTGTAATTAGATGCCAGCATTATTTTTCTTAGATTTTGTATCTCTGCAGGCATTTCTTGCAGTTACTGGGCTGAAGTCAATGTTTAAAGATTTTTTTTTAATAAAAAATCTTGGTCATTTTCATTGTCTTCTCTTCAACTTTCAAGAGTGTTGGCTTGCTCTGCAAGTGGTTACAAACATTCTTTGTTCTTTGGCCTGCAGTTTATTCTGGATTTTCCTAATGATGAACACTATTTCAGTATTCAAGGCAGCTGGAAAAAACAATAACTAAACATAAACACTTGCAGTAGTAGTTTCTGTATTCTCTATGTATACAAGTCAGAGTAACTCAGGCTTAAAGATATTTTGTACCTCATCTGCTTCAGTTTCACATTATATTTAGATATATCACGGGGCCATTCTGCCCAAATGCTATACAAAGGAAAAAAAATTCATGAAACAACTTGCTCTAATGTTCAAATTTGTTCAATCAGAATAAAACTAGAAGGACCTTGGAGGTCATCTAGTCCAATACCCTGCTCAAAAATTTTGTACCATTTCAGATAAATGGCTGTCCAGTCTTTTTTAAAAAAAACCTCCAGTGGTGGAGTACCCACAACTTCTGAAGGCAAGCTGTTTATTATTCTCACTGTCAGGAAATTTTTCCTTGATTCCAGATTGCTTTTCTCCTTGATTAGTTTCCATCTACTGTTTCTTGCCTTGCCTTCTGGTACTTTGAAGAATAATTGGACCCCACCTTCTTTGGGGCAGCTCCTCAAATATTGGAATACTGCTATCATGTCACCCCCAATTCTTCTTTCCTCCAGACTAGCCATAGCCATTTCCTGCAACCATTCTTCACATGTTTTAGTCTATTTTCCTTAATGTGCCTTTACATGCAGAAATTATCTTTTCTTTAATCATTTTTAGACTAAGCATACATTTGCTTGAAATGTATCGTATCTGTTGGGTGTGTTTGCTACTTATCTGATCTCAGAATATTACCTTTGGCAATTATGTGATGATTTCATTTAAAGTAACAATTATACTCTCCTGTTCATTTTATTCTCTAAGAGAAGCTGAAGTAATTAAGGGTGATGTGTTTTATGGAGTCACCTGAACACAAGAACTCTTATTTGTACATTTAAAGGCTTACAAATAAATCAGGAAGTTACATTGGAAAATAGACATAAAAGAGGTAAACAATATCAGGAAGACATATGATAAAGAACTTTTTAAAATAACCATATCTATTGCATTAATCTGTATTTATTCACCCATGCTGCACTGGGAAAAACAATAAAAATGTGACTTTAATATGATAGCAACTCACACGCATAACCTTATACACACTTAAAGATCCAAGCTAGTTTCCCAATCAAGGTTTGTAGTCATTAGTGAACCAGTATGTCCTGTTGCATGTTGCATCCCTAGTTAACCTTGCTCATTAATGATTGCAACACATGTGAAATAGAAAACAAAATCAGACAGTAGTTCCCCCACCCTTATAAAACTATTTTTTAAGATTTAATTATATTACCTAGTGAAGTTTCATGAGTTGTAGTGAAAGAGTAGAGTATCTCCTAACCCACCAGAGATGTTTCTGACAATGGTTTGCTTGTTTGTTTTTGGTAAGTTTTTATTTTAAATATATGCCACAAACCAGCAGAAAAATTCACTGGTTGACTTGCAGTATCATATAAAAACATGAGCTCATAGTAAATAAAAGTCTTAGGAAACCTATTATCCTAAAGTAAAACAAAGATCTTATGGGCAGCATAAAAAATACCTACAGTAGGAAGCCAATACAGCAATTAAAAAGCCATTGCTCTCCTTCAGATAAAATTTTTAGTTGTCTTCCCCTGCCCGCCTGTTCTTTTTTCCTGGAATGCACCAGAAATGTTATGCCAACATTTCTCGAGGAGGGTGGTCCTTAGCTCGAATCCCCAGGAATGATGCCATAAGTGTTCTACAATCTAATGGTATGAATTGAAATGCTTTTGCATGTTTTTCAAAAGTGTAAAAGTAATTCATTTACAAACTTGCAAATGGAACACGAGGAAGTTCCTCTTATCTACCCTATTTAATTCCGTTACGATTCAGTCTGTTTTGGAAATCCAGAAAATGAGTCCCGTTGAATTGTCAGGGCGTGCAGACACCTCACAGGAAAAGAGAGATGAAAGACCAACGGGGGAACCAAAAAGGAGGTATGCCAGGGTCAGAGTACTAATGCATTCTTAACTTTGTTAATCCCAGGACTTGCTACACATGCTGCTACCAAGACTGGTGAATGTTTTCTTCTGAAGGAGTATCAGTATATCAATGTTGGGATTCAAAAATTTTTTACGACTGGTTCTGTGGGCATGGCTTGGTGGGCATGGCAGGGGAAGTATACTGCAAAATCTCCATTCCCTCCCCACTCCTGGGGGNTGGTTCTGTGGGCATGGCTTGGTGGGCATGGCAGGGGAAGTATACTGCAAAATCTCCATTCCCTCCCCACTCCTGGGGGTAGATTACTACAAAATCCTATTCCTTCCCCCCCCCCACTAACCTACTTTCCAGCTCCGTTCTCTTGTGCAGCGCAACAAAAGAAGACCCAGCCAATCAGCTGGACTAGGGAGGCGGAGAATGATGGAGCGGGGGCAGTCAGAGGTGGTATTTGCCATTCTCTAAATTACTCAAAATTCCACTACAGGTTCTCTAGAACTGAATACCACTTCTGCATTATATTATTCTCCAGTCTTCCCCAGGCTAATTAGAATGCAATATTGTAGGATAACTCACTGCTCACTGCCAGGAGTTCGATCCTGACCAGCTCAAGGTTGACTCATCCATCCTTCTGAGGTTGGTAAAATGAGGATTCAGATTTTTGGAGGAAATATGCTGACCCTGTGAACCACTTAGAGAAAGCTGCAAAACACTAGAAAGAGGTATGTGAGTCTTAGTACTATGGCTATTGCTAAATGCAAGATACAAACATGGCCAAATATGCATATAATCACTCCATACTAGAGGATGAAGGAATTCGTAGAATCCTGCTATCAGAAAGATCTCAGTCTTGTTCCCCCATTGGGAAAGAAATGAGATTTTGTTTTTCAGAACATTATGGATCAGCATTTTGAGATCAGTTTTTCCAGAAATAGTTTTCTGGAAACTGGTTAGCCAGATCCAGAGGACTGTCTCCACCTTAATGAAGTCCCCAATAATCAAGAAGGCAACTTTGTCTAATTCACGTCCCTGCCAATTGTCCCCTCAGCTTCTTAACCACCCAGCTAACCGATGAGTAGCACCATATATATCTCTTTTCCTGAGTTGTACTCTGCTGGTAGAAACATGTAAGAGGTATATAGAGGTTTGGTTTCAACCTCTATGAATGTTTGATTTCAACATTCTATTTAGGAGTCCAAGTTAGTTATCCCAGTTAGATGTCAACTCAATGTTCGCTTAAACACTCCCAGTGTAGGAGAGTCCTATGACTTTCTAGATTAGGGGTATCAAACTCAAGGCCCGGGGGCTGGATTGGGCCCACAAGATGCTTTGATCTGGCCCATGGGGCCACCTTAGAAACAGCAAAACACTGGCCTGTGGCGCCTCTGCTAGCGGAAACGGAGTTCAGGAGGGCTGTGTGTGGCCCTGTCAGATTCCAGTTTCAGCTGCAGTGGCCTCCTGCCACACTCTGCCAGTGAAAACATAACTGCAGAGGGCGGCAGGAGGCCATTGCAACTGAAAATTGAGCTCTGGAGCCCAATTTCACAGGCAGAGTGGTCAGGCCACCACAGATGCCCCCGACATGAGTGGTGTCAAACTGGCCATGTCCACCCTGGCCACACCCATCCCAACACAGCCCTTTTTATTTTATTTATTTTCATTTATTTATTTATTTTTGTCAATTGCTTACAAGATAATAGGTATAAGTAAAATCATAGTAATGAATACATGGATACATTTAAGAAAAATAAAAAAAATAAAAGAAACAATAGGACAGGGACAGTAGGCACGTTGGTGCACTTATGCACACCCCCTACAGACCTCTTAGGAAAGAGGCGAGGTCGATAGTAGACAGTCTAAGGTTAAAGTTTTGGGGGTTTGGGGAAGAAAGCACAGAGTCAGGTAGAATATTCCAGACACTGACCGCTCTGTTGCTGAAGTTGTATTTCTTGCAATCACGTTTGGTGCAGTTAACCTTGAGTTTGTATCTATTGTTTGCTCTTGTATTGTTATGGTTGAAGCTGAAGTATTCATTGACAGGTAAGTCATTGCAATGTATGATTGTATATACTATTCTTAGATCGGACCGAAGGCAGCGTAGTTCTAGGTTTTCTAGGTGATGCATCCCTGATGCAGTCCTCTAGATCATTAACTCCAAGGTTGAGCTGGATGTGTTTAAACAATCTTCTTCTTGTATTTGTTTTGAAATTGATTTTTTTCGTTTGTGTCTTCAAGCTATGATTGAAGTCCTGAACTCTGGTATGATGGTGGCAGTGGTGGGATTCAATATTTTTTACTATGTGGCTTGGTGGGCATGGCTTGGTGGGCGTGGCAGGGGAAGGATACTGCAAAATCTCCATTCTCTCCCCACCCTACTAACCTGCTTTCCAGCTCCGATCTCCTGTGCCAGGCAACCAAAGAAGACCCAGCCAATCAGTTGGTACTTGGGAGGCAGAGAACAGATGGGGGAGGGCCCTGTCAGAGGTGGTATTTGCTGGTTCTCCAAACTACTCCAAATTTCTGCTACTGGTCAGAACCTGCTGAATATCACCTTTGGATGGTGGTCATTCCTTGACCTCTTTTCAGGTGTTTGTAGGTTGTCCTTGAACACTAAAAATACTGTGATCTCTTTTGTCCAATGTTGCTTTTTGTGGGTTTTGGTTTCATGCTGGCTTTGGGAAACACCCCTCCTCATTATGAATATGGAAAAAAGCCTCAGCCATAGAGGATGCTGTGTTTGCATAAAATGACTATGTTTAGGGGAAAAATTCAAGAAATGAAATACACAAAATAGGAAAAATAACTTTTATGAACAAAGCCAAAGCTCCCCTTAGTGAATAGGTCCCCGTGCTATCATTATCATACACATTTCCAGTCCTCTTAACATTTATTTGTTCAAAGTGAATATTAACACTGTAATTTACTACCTAATTACAATTTTATAGTAATAACTGAAAATGTGACACTAAAATGCCAGCCGAGCTTTTATAAAGTTCTTTGTGGGATGGAAAGTAACTTTTGTCAATAATATAACAGCACTGCAAAGTATAGAAATATATTTGCTTCTGACTCAAGTTAATGTTGCAAACGCTCGATGAAATTAATTTTTTGCTCAGACGTTTTTATTATTTACAAATTTCTCACAGACTGTTTCCTAGTGACAAATTTAAGACAAATGTAAGTGGGATTATATCTGGAATGGGCCCATTTTCAGTTCTACCAATATTGCAAAAGTAATAATACAGGATTATGAAATGCTAAAAGTTCTATGAGATGTCATCAGCTTTGATTTTCTTTCTCTGAAAAGATTTCTTTTACAAACTAATAATAGTAATTGCTTGGCTGTTAGTTTTTAAGTCATGTTTGTTTCAGGCTTGGGATTATTACAAAGAAAAGCCACAAGAGAGAGGTATGAACATGGCTGGATTGGTTTTGCTCTGCTTTTTTTTAAGGGAAAATAAGTTGTGAAGTCTGGCATAGTTTCAGCTATCTATGTAGCCTTATTTTGTGTGCAACCACAGAAAATTTTGCCCCAGAATTTCAGTGAGGCTTCCAGCTGGAGAATTCTGGGAATTGAAGTCCATATATCGTCAAGTGACCAAGGCTGAGAAACACTGATATACAATGTTGGTTTCCCATCCCTTCATTCCTTATTCATAAAGCTCAGAATCCCCTCAGAATTTGGCAGAAGATTGTAGTCGTTTCATATGACAGAAGAAACAGGTGATTATTAAAGAAGATGAAACCAGTCAGTCCTAGAGGAGATCAACTCTGACTGCTCTTTAGAAGGCCAGATCCTGAAGATGAAACTCAAAGACTTTGGCCACCTCGTGAGAAGGAAGGACTCCCTGGAGAAGAGCCTAATACTGGGAAAGATTGAGGGCAATAGAAGAAGAAGGGGATGACAGAGAAAGAGGTGGATAGATGGAGTCGCTGAAGCAGTTGGCGTGAGCTTAAATGGACTCCAGAAGATGGTAAAGGACAGGAAGGCCTGGAGGAATATTGTCCATGAGGTCACAATGGGTCAGATATGACTTCGCAACTAACAACAAATATCAAATGTATTTTTTTTTGTCCTGGTTCTACCATCTCTGTGTCAGGTCCAAGATCGAATGAGATCTATTAGTCCAAGAATGACTGCACATCCTCACTTTTTTGGGATGGTTAGTCTAATTCAGTCAAGGCAGCGTGGGGAAAGCTGTGGTTGAGAATCATTGCAGTTCTTCTGAATTGATTCAGAAGCATCCAGAATAAACCAATGAACATACTGTGGAATAATAGGGCTGGAAAGGCCTTAGAAGCCTTCTAGTCTAACCTCCTTCTGAAGAAATGGCCACTTCAGCCTGCTCCCAAGCCATTTGAAAAGGTGGATATGAATAGCTAGCTGGATCACATTCGCTTAACTCTATAATGAGGGTCCAGTTTGGTCAAAGCAGAAAACAAAACTTGACCTCATGGTCTCAAAGGCGCTTTTTCAAAAGGCACCTAGACTGTTTTTTTCCTTGAGGAAGCAGAAGACATTTTGCCTCTCATCCAAGAAGCTTCTAGCACCATTCTGCCAGAACTGATGAAGCTTCTTGAATGCATAGAGAAATATTTTCTTCTTCCTAAAGGAAAAAAGCCCAACCGGGCCTTCTGAAAAAGCACCATTGAGTCAACTATGACCTGGATGGCTGAGAATCTCCACAGATTTTTAACATGAGAGATACTTGTCTAAGTTTTCCCCTCCTCACATAACAATATTTAAATGTTTCTGTGTTTATATGTTTATCAGCATATTGACAGCAGCTGGGGAAGCAATAAACAGCCAGAACAAGACTTTGCAATGAATGTTGATACATACTGTACTGCAAGTTTTGAACAATCTTTTCTGGAGTACCAGTAAATTTGGACACTCCTTTCATGCATCAGTGACTAAAATTTGGGTCCCAGGGGTCTGAATGATTGTTGCCTCTGCCCTTTACTACAAAAGGACTGTTCATTATAAAGGAGAAATCTTCAAATATACTTAAGACTTTTGACTCTAAAGAGGTTTCTGTATTGCAAAGAAGTGGGAAAAATAGGTTAAAGTGCAGAGAAGCTGCTATAATGAAGTTACTAAAGTGAGCAAGTCTGATGAATGTTGACACTGTTATAACAGAACATCACTGATAGAAATTACTTTGCTGGGCCTTCAAACTCTTCAGCTTTCAAGTGTTCTGTCAAATAAACCCGTTAGCAAACTAATATTTAGAGGAGTCTTTTTAAAGAATAATTTCTAATTGGGAATTGTGGAAATGAGCTCATGTTATTTGTAGGTAAGAGATGGCTGGAGTAGAGTAGGGAAAATATTTCATCAAAGGTCCTTATAAGCTAAATCCAAATGTCTCAGTAGTTTTTTTTCCGGCCTGTCTGTCGTCCCTCCTCTTCCTCTTCCTCCTCCCCTCTTCCTCCTCCTCCTCCTCTTCTTCCTCCTCCCTCCCTCCCTCCCTTCCAAACTTTAGGAACATGTAATGCACAGCAGGAAGTTTGACATTATTTCAACATCTGGCTGAACCATGAATATTATTGATTTTGTGACTTTATGAATATACAATGAATTAATAGTTGATTTGGAAAGAAAAAGTTTCACCCTGGGAATCTGATACTTTGGGTGTGTGCTGTCTTGTGCGCAGGGGTGCCATCATGCATCATCTGTATGAGGCACATGAAAGGATCATCTGTCTTTAGGGAACTGGTTGTCCACATTCTCAATGAAAGGTCAATAACTGGTGGGTGTTAATTAATCCAGCTGGGCACACAGCAGCGAAGGTTTAACAATGTCCAAGTTTTTAATGATGATGATAGATTTTAAAGACCAGCCTCTGAGCTGTGGAATCCCATTTGTTTCAAGGCGAGGGCCTGAAGATTCTGCACCACCATTAAATCTTAGTGTTTCTTTAAAAATGGAGATGTAACACTGCACAGCAATTGTAAAGGCAAAAAGATAACTGTCTGCATGTTCCAAGGCCCAGAAAGCAAGGAAATCAAGCAATCTATTTGCTAAAAAGATCACAGAAACTAAAGGTCAACTCGTGACTTACAGCCAAGTGTGAACCTGTCTTGGCCACAGTTCAGGTAAAAGACAAGGTGTCAAAATCCAAAGGTAGGAGTTGAAAGTCAGCCCAACAGCCAAGAAGTGGATTTCTGACAGGTGAAAAAGAATCAAGGTCGGAAGAAAGAAAAGTATATTCATGATGAAGCATCAACCTCAGCTCAACATACTTCCTGAATTTGTGCAATGCACCAGCTAAATTATAGTTAGCTAATTTATAATGGAATGATAATCCATCTTCCTGAATGATGTGAATTGAGAATATGTCTTCAAAAAAGTGTCTCTGCTAAGACCAGTTGAAGTCAGTCTAAGGTCTTCCGGCATGAAACTTACGCTTCTTCTCCTATGCTGGAGGACCTTCCATGGGAATGTTCTAGACAGCATGGAGGAGTCTTCAGAGGCTGTTAATCTTCAGGCTCCAATTGGACAGGTCTGTCCCTCTTAGTTGGGCCAGGAAGTTTGATAATGCCATGGCTATTTTTTGTGTGGTCATCAGGGGGAGCAAATGCATCATTGATGCAGCTTGGTCTAAACTTATTGTTTACAGTGTGTGTACACCTACACACACTGTTGTATACACAACAGTTGTACACACACACACACACACACACACACATTGTAAACAATAAGTTGAGATCAAGCTGCACCAATGATGCATTTGTTCCCCCTGATGACCACACAAAAAATAGCTATGCATTACCAAACTTCCTGGCCCATCTCATGGAAAGCCAATTATGGGTCTTCCAGTAGGCTGATTCTCCTAGTCCAATACAAAACTAAATTATTCAAAAGACATATGTGGATGCAGGGGCAGGATTCTACCGGTTCTGTCCACCTTTGTAGACCCAGTTGCTCTGAAGAGCAGCAGACATAGAACTGGTTCTATGTCTGCTGCGGTTTTAGGCTATCCGCCCACCCGGGCTCTTACCTGACCTTTATTTCCTGCTTTTTCAACCTCAGCTGCTTTGCGCGGCACAGCTGCAGTTAAAAAAGCAGGAAAAAAGTTTTTCAGCTGCTGCAGACTTGCGTGCAGCGCTGCTCAGCTGTCCAGGCAGCAGGCTGACGACGATATACACACACGTGCAAAACGTAAAATCACCGAACCGATAGTTACACTGGTCAGATCCTACCCTTGTTTGGATGTCACTTTCCCCTTTCACATCCAAGGAATGCCTTTCACTGAGGTGCTTCTTCTGGAGGTTGGAAATCACACTGCTCTATCCATTGGGTTATTATCCATAGAATTTATTTAGATCAAAACAGGAGAACAGTTTAGAGAAGCATTCCTGGGACTAGAACCTCAAAAGGAACTTTTCAAACGGAACTTTTCAATATCTAATTCAGGATTAAAGGGTGGACAGAACTTTATCACAGATATGAGGATCCAGTCAATCACTCAAATAACTGATCACTCTGAGTCAGGGGTCTGCCACCTTAAACACTCAAAGAGCCATATGGACCCATTTCCCACAGAAAAGAAAACACTGGGAGCCAATAATTTAACAGCCAGTGTGACTGGGTGGGCATGGCCAACTTGAGGACATTCTCTCCCAGCCACTCATCTCCTGCTCTGGAATATGGAGTGAGTCTCCATCCCCCACCATCACCCTTACCTTCTCAGGCCAGGTGAGGAGTGGCAGGGAGGGGCAGGACCAGCGAGTGGTGGGTCACTCAGAGGTCCGAAAGAACTGCATGTGACCCAGAGCTGCAGGTTGCAGATCCCTGCTCTAAATCATGGTTAGCTTAATCTTGGTTCAACAGATAACCACAATTAGTCAGGTTGACCCAATATGCTAAATCATAAATCACACATTTTGTGCAATGACTGGGTCCCCAACCATACAATACGTCTGTTTTCTCTGGGATATACCCCTGCTATGAGAGTGTACAGGCTATCCTCCAAACCTGAAGGGCTGTCACAAAGATAATGGAACAAATTTGTTTTCTGTTCCTCCAAGGAGTAATAGACAAGATGACAGGTTCAAAGAACATAAAGAAGGAGATGGGGGAGGAGATTTAGATTTTTTTAAAAAAGAACAAAATATTCCTGATGGTGCAAGTGGTAGAAAGCGGTAGAAAAACCAGTGGAGTCTTCCAGATATGAGCTGTCTTCCCCCAACTTCCCCTGCAGCGCAATAAATTAGTTGATTTTTGAGAGTCCTTTATGTTGTAGTACGATTTTATTAGTCCTTGCCGTCCCAAAGATCAAAACAGGAGAAAACAGGTTTAGAGAAGAATGTTTGTCAAATGTCACATTTTGTGCTCACTGTAGTGAAAGGTGATCCTAATCAGGGAGTCGGAGAAGGAGGGTGCAAAGTAAATTTGGAAAGACGAGCCCAGAAGGAACAGAAGCAGAAGGTAACAGAGAGTGAGGTTTCTGCTAGGAGAAGCAGACTAAGGGCTGTAAGCAATTTGTGTAATTTTGTTATTGTAAATAAGCTGGGTTCAACTAAAAGTCTCGCATGCTTCCTACAGAGCAAGCAATAGCTGGATTTGGAGCAATGATTCCTTTTATCTTGGCTTGCTCTCTTGCAAGTCCTTACACTTTTCATTAGAAGGTTGAGTGCATTTATTTCAGTTTTTTTCCTTTCTCTCTCTCTCTCTCTCTCTCCCTTTGCTTAAAGGTTTTTTTTTTACTGTAGAAAATATCAATACTAATTTGGACCTTTAATTGAACAAAAAACACTAGATGTGAAGTTGATAAATAAAAGGTCTTCTTGCCATCCCTTGGGGGATCTGCAGCCTGCTTATGATTTCTGAACCATCTCCCATGATTGTTTCTATTTTGACTCGCAGTTTCCATAACTACATGATTTCTGCTCAACCCCCCCACCTCATATGCATCTATGTTTCTACATTTACTCTCATAAACCGAAACAGTAGGTGCCGTTTGTCTTGATAACTTGGGACATAGAGTAAGAAGGTTGGAAGCAAGGATGGACTTCAAAAATTTTAGCAATGGGTTCACTGCCTGGTTGCTGGGTGGGCATGGCCATGGTGGGTGTGGCCTAGTCGGCTGCCTGCACCACGGTGGGAGGGGGGCGTTTTGCCCTCACCAGGCTCTGGAGGCTTTTCTCGAGCCTCTGGGAGAGCAAAATTGGCCTCCTTGGGCTCTGGAGGCTCAATGGAAACTGGAAACGGGCCTGTTTCCATCCTTCCCGAACTTCTGGGAGGCCTGTTTTTCACCCTTCCTGAGCCTCAGTGCATGCCCTGCACTTACTTGCATCCAAAACAGGCTGTGTGCAGACTCCTGGGAGGGGTGGGATGGGGTGGGTGGAGCCAACCAGGAGTGGGATTTGGGGGTTCTCTAAGCTGCACAGAATCTTAGCTAGAAGTTCTCCTGAACCCCCAGCAGTCCACCCTGATTGGAAGATACCTTGGAAGCAGGGGTGGGATTCAAACTTTTTAACAACTGGTTCTGTGGGTGTGGCTTAGGTAGTGGGTGTGGCTTGGTGGTTATGTGACTGGGTGGACATGGCTCAGTGGTCATGTTATTGGCTGGGCATGGCCAACTCAATATCACTCACACATCGGGGCACGCATCTCCTCACCTGGCCTCTCATGACTGTGGGAATGCTGCAACAGTCGTAAGTGTGAAAAACAGTCATAAGTCACTTTTTTCAATGCCATTGTAACTTTGAATGGTCACTCCATACAAGCAAAGTACCAGCAAAGAAGGGGAAAAAAACTCCAGAGAAGTTCCAGTGACAGGAAGTCTAGTCCTGCCAAGAATGTAATAAGGGTCAACGGAGAGGCAGTTTCTGTAAGCAACACCAGAATGTTTCCTTCCTGCCTTCCTTACAGGGTTAGGCCAGTAATTTCTTCTAACAACCAGTTCTCAGAACTGCTTAGAATGTTAACAACCAGTTCTAGTGAATAGGTGCGAACTGGTAAAATCTCACACTTGCTTGGAAGTCTTCTAGTTCAAACCCCGCTCAAGTGGGAGAACCTAAACCATTCTGGAAAAATGGCTGTCCATTCCCTTCTTGAAAGCCTCCAGAGATGAGCACCCACAATTTTGGGAGGTAAACCATTACACTGATCAATTGTTCTCACTATCAGGAAGTCCTAGGTTGGATCTCTCTCTTTAATGACCTTTCAGAACTTCTTGTCCTGCCCTCAGGTGCCTTGGAGAATAGGTTGACTCCCTCTTCTCTGTGGCAGTCCCTCAAGTACTGGAAGACAGCTATCATATCACCTCTAGTCCTTCTTTTAATTAGACTGGATATTGCTAGTTCCCGCAATTGTTCATCATACAGTTTAGCCTTCAGATCCTTAATCATCTTTGTTGCTTTTCTCTGAAGTCTTTCTAGGGTCTCAACATCTTCTCTGCATCTTGGTGACCAAAACTGGATGCAGTTTCTAAGTGTGGTCTCAACGGCACAGTGTAGAGCAATACTAACACATCATGTGAACTTGGTACATCTTGGTCTTCAAACTGCCCTTGTTTACAGTCACCCCTGCTTGGTTTCATGGTGGAGAACTGCTTTTGTTGATCCATCATCCCACTGGCAGAGAAAAGAGCCTCTGCCTGTATGCTGGACTAATTTGGCTCCTCAATTTAATTTGTATTCAGGAAGATCAAGTACACAATTACTGCAACTAAACTTATCAACTCTTCTATTTGAGAGCCATTTTATGGGTCACTTAGGATAAACCTACAGATGCAACAGCAATTGCTTGGGTAGGTCCTTTTTTACATGCATCAGGAGATGAACACGATTTGAACAATGAAGAAGAACACCCTCTACGCCAGGGCTCTCTCAAATGGATAATTCTGGAGATCTCTCTGACAGCCATGCTTTAGATTTTGATTTATGTTCTTCTAAAGCTAAAATCAAAGATTCCATCTAGCGCTATTTTATGGCAGCTGAGATGATGAATGGCGGACTCTTTCAGCCAAACGAACCTGCTGTGTCTTTGCCCTGGATTTTAATTGCTGAAGTAGCCAGTCATTGCTCAGAATTCAATGGTAAGCAGACTTTTTCAAAACTGTGGAGTTGGTTCTTTGGAGGGGAGAGAGAGAGAGAAAGTGAAGGCAAAATGGAAACAAGAGTAAGTAACTGGCCTTTAATCATTCATGGGTTAGCTGGGATACCCAGTGAAGAGCATCACCAATGTGGATTATATTAAATTAAGCTTTTAAGTGCAAATTTGCATGCACATTTCATGTTTATAAATGGCTTCTAATACAATATGACATTTATTTCTTTAAGAAGCAGGAGCCTTGGTTTGGAGAGCTACTTGTCTTGTCTTGGTTGCAGTAATTCTTTCTCTCCCTCCCTCTCTCCCTCCCTCTCTCCCTTCCTCTGTCTTCTTTGGTCCATCACAATAGTTAAGATTGCCCTTTTTATTATTGATGTAAGTCAGGAAAACAGAATGCCCTCCCTGATCAACCGAACTTACTAAACTGTACATGTGGTGGATTAAAACACTGGTTTCTTTAAATGCTGAATTGTTCAAATAACATTTTGGGTAGATTTAGCAACAGAGAGAAATATGTTACATTGTACTGCTTACCAATCATTCATTTTGCCCTGTTACTCTATTGACTTAGAAGCTGGGCCCTGGTCCTTCCTTCCTTCCCTCCCTCCTACCCTCCCTCCCTCCCTCCCTCCCTCNCCCTGGTCCTTCCTTCCTTCCCTCCCTCCTACCCTCCCTCCCTCCCTCCCTCCCTCCCTCCCCACCTTCATGTTTTGGTATGCCAATTGTGCAATTTATCCTTGTTTTCATTGCACCTCACTGCCATGCTATTTACAAGTCCATCCTCCATTTTACGTTTCAATCTTTCCTCTTCTTTCCAATCCCCACCCCCCAACTGAAAGCAAAGAAATAAAAAAGTAAATAAAATCAACATGTGGCGGATCATAAATCTCCAGAGACGGTACTCTGTGATTTCCCCTTAAAATCTATGTAATAAAGATTGTTTTTAAAACTCTTCTCTGCAAAATCAATGATGTAAATTAGAAAAACAAGCAGGCAATAAATTCTTTCCCATCCTGTAGTCCTTGCATGAATTTGTAATAATTTTTAATAAAGCATGATTGTAGTTTGTAGCACTGAATAATTTAATCAAATAAAGATGTGGAGGGAATATCTCTTGTTCACCTAAGACATGGAGGAAATGTGGGGGAGAAAGAGAAATAGGAACATATCTATCTATTTCTATCTATCTCTATCTAACTCTATCTCTATACCTATATCTATATATACACATGGGTATTTTCCCACGTCATTGTAGTTGTGCTTTTAAAGTTGTAGCAACGTTTTGGCAGAA
>BHFT01031360.1:0-12985 GCA_004320025.1 Laticauda laticaudata | reverse complement strand
GAAATGCAGAACATAAAACTGTCTAGAAATTTCATTGAACCAAAAGAAAGAAAACAATATGTATCCAGCCCTTACATTCAGGAATGCATATTAGCTTTCAAATTACCTAATTACCATTCTGAATCAATTTTACTGATACTGAGTCTTTCTTTGAAGAATAGCTCAATTTCTATAATTGCAACTAATTAAAAGATGAAGCATGACAGTGCAGCATCCTGGAAAGTCAAAAAACAACTTTTCGATTTGTACTTATATCAAAAAATAAGTTTGTTATCGTAACTACAACCAACAAAAGGAAAAGAACAGCATTGGGAATAGATTTCTTAAAAAGCTTGAATTGCTTTTAAGGATAAGGAGAAGATATTTATTATATTTTCCAAGACTACCCTGCAGTTGATTTACTCTTATTTTACTATCAGTATCGTGTAATATTGGCAGTGTAAGCAGTTTTCATTGCTAGGTTGCTTTTATGTGTATTGACTGTTCCCCAGATAAGTTTCATAGAATACTGGATGATATTTAAAAGAGCATAGTCCAATATCTAAAATGCACTTCATCTTGGCCATACATAATGAACCGGTTTCCATTCTGTCCTATGGAATCATAGTTCATTCATTCACATTAACACAACATATAGAATCTGTAAAAGTGTGGGAAAGTCTTCCAGAGGCTGAATTTTAATTATTAATTCTGTGGTCTTCAGGGCTAATTACATGATGATAGCACTGGGTCAAGCAAGAATAAAATGTTTATCTTATTTTCTCAGTTTTGGATATATATATTTTAAAGAACACACAATAAATCTTTTTTAATATCTGTATTTATAAAAACAATAAAAGTGGAGTCACAACAATTGAGGGAAGTGTAAGGATTACAGAAATAGTCTGGAGACAGCCTCTGGAATGTGACTCATGGGTTCATGCTGCCTTAACATCACAGACTTCAAGTAAGATTGATTGTATGTACAAATCAGTGATTGGATTCAATTTTTTTTACTGCTGGTTCAGAGGGCATGGCTTGGTGGGTGTGGCAGGGGAAGGATACTGTAAAATTTCCAGTCAGTGGTGGCATTTGCCAGTTCTCCAAACTACTCAAAATTTCCACTACCAGTTCTCCAGAACTGATCAGAATCTGCTGAATACCACCTCTGGTACAAACAGATTGAGTTGTCACCAACCACTTTTGCTACCACAAGAATGTTTTTTTTTTCAGTCAAACAGTCTAAAATGTGTTGGGAAAAGAATGACCAGAGCTATAATGACTTTAAGACTATGATATGTTTGTGTTGATTGGCTGAGAGTTTTAAGGATACTATACTTGATCTGGATTTTCTCACTGAGCTCCAGCATTGCAGATAAATTATGATGAAGTTAGTGCAGGAGCAAAGAGGAAGAATCTATGCTAATTATGCTGATTGGACAACAATGTGCCAATTTGGCTCAGCTGCATCGACAGCCTGCTCATCTCTTTGTTTTCTTTTATTACAAATGTAGCTGTATGGGCATCTGAAAATCTGTTTGCAACAGGAATGAAGAGTTGAGGCATATTCAGTGCTCCTTTCGGAGATTCTAGACAAAATTATCATTATTATTTTTTTTTGCTCTGCTTTGACTTGCAAGTGAGAAAAATATCCCTCCACTCTGCTGCTGCCAGTCTCATATTCACAATCATGCATTCTTCACCTTATTGCATTCTGGTTAAAAGTGCCTAACTATGGAAAGTATGTTTCTAAGCACTGTACAACTGAGTCTGGGATTTCAGATCTTATTCCAATTTAAGGAAATCAGATGAAATTATGGCATAGTTTTTCAGAAGAAAAAGGAGAGGAGAGGGTGTGGGGAATAGTCAGTGGGGTAGTTTATAAAGGACTTGAACCAGATGCCTGAAATGTATTCCCAGCAATGAAGATTGGGCTCAAGATGGTGAGACATATGTAAGGGGGCACAACATATGTAAGTTGTTAGATATTTCTTCTTCTCCTTCTTTTTCATTTTGTTTTGGTATTGTTTGTCCCATTTCTTAGCTTGTCGGAAGATTAGGTTTCCATTTACCACATCAGTAGCAATCAGAAATACAAACAATGTCAGCAGCAAGCAGTTCAAATGTAAGATCAGGGACAGTGGTTAATTTAAAAAACAGTGCTGGCACAAGAGATTTTTCTGACTCAAACTTCTAAGATGACTATGGCCATCATTGAAATTGCTTATTGCTAATGGGTCTGCACAATGTCATTAAGATGGAGAAAAACTGAAAAATTGCTGTCAAATTAGAGTCCTTGCAGGGATATACCAACTCCCCACCCACCCAACAAATCAGAAATGAAAATTGGATGGTGCAGACATTACAAAATGAGTAAAGGGATAGGTTATGCTCCGCTGTAGCCAATCTTCTTTAAAGGGAAATCAGTCATGCTCAAATTAAAAAGCTGATGTGATGAAAGATGTCCTTTGCAGATGTGCAGAATCTGTGGAAAATCTGGCTGCCAGAAGGGAGGAAGGGTCACCACCATGTAGCTAGTAGGTTGATGCAAAGGATCTATTAGCTCTAAATGTTATCATGCTTAGGGCATGCATGATAACACTGTCACAAGAGTTACTCAACTTCTTTCCACTCATCTCCTCGTCTTCCCCCAAATCTAACTTTCCTTGAAATTTATTTATCTAATGGTAAGTGGGCAATATAGGGAGAAAATCCAATTCCCATTTCTTAAACAAGGCAGAACAGAAAGTGTTGTTTTTTCCTTTGCTCTGTTGTGATAGCTGAACTGGAGAGATGAGAACTTTTCCATGTAAAGAAGTTGCAACTAGCAGGTGAATAAGAGAAAGCCAGTTTGATCTAGTGGTTAGGGCAGCAGGCTAGAAACCAAGGAACCAAAGGTAGTATTCAGCAGGTTCTGACCAGCTTTGGAGAACCAGTAGTGGAAATTTTGAATAGTTCAGAGAACCTGCAAAAACCACTGCTGACTGGCCCCGCCCCCATCTTTCCTCTGCCTCCCAAATCCTAGTTCTGTTAGAAATGGTGTGGGATCTCCTGCTTTGGGGGGGGGGTTGGACTAGATGACCTTCAAGGTCCCTTCCAACTCGTTAATCCAGCCCAAACCTATTTAAATCTGCCATTTTCTGACTCTGCCCTACACAGGAAAATGGAGCTTGGAAACAGGTTAATGGGGTGGGGAGGAAATGGGATTTTGCAGTAACCTTCCTCCAGGGATGGTGATTTTACAGTATCCTTCCCCTGCCATGCTCATCAAGCCATGCTCACCAAGCCATCCCACGCCCACCAAGTCATGACCACAGAACTGGTAGTAAAAAAATTTGAAACCCACCACTGCAGGGAATTGTAAGTTTTAGTCCTGCGTTAAGCACAATCTCTTAGCCCATGACATTAGGTTTGGGTGATAAGCCGGGCAGTCAATTCCTGTTACAACCAATGGATCAACACTCAGTTGACCTAGGGGGGAAAAGAGGAGAGACCCTGCACTTGTGAGAAAATGTTAAGAAGAAAAAGAAACTGGCGGGTGAATAAAGGAGAGAACCTTGGACACCATAAGACATTTCATAGTAGGAAATTTGTGGGCTTCCAAGAGTCTAAGTGGTAGAAATAATTGATGTCAGCACTAAGGCATAACATAACATAACATAACATAACATAACATAACATAACATAACATAACATAACATAACATAACATAACATAACATAACATAACATAACATAACATAACATAACATAACATAACATAACATAACATAACATAACATAACATAACATAACATAACATAACATAACATAACATAACATAACATAACATAACATAACATAACATAACATAACATAACATAACATAACATAACATAACATAACATAACATAACATAACATAACATAACATAACATAACATAACATAACATAACATAACATAACATAACATAACATAACATAACATAACATAACATAACATAACATAACATAACATAACATAACATAACATAACATAACATAACATAACATAACATAACATAACATAACATAACATAACATAACATAACATAACATAACATAACATAACATAACATAACATAACATAACATAACATAACATAACATAACATAACATAACATAACATAACATAACATAACATAACATAACATAACATAACATAACATAACATAACATAACATAACATAACATAACATAACATAACATAACATAACATAACATAACATAACATAACATAACATAACATAACATAACATAACATAACATAACATAACATAACATAACATAACATAACATAACATAACATAACATAACATAACATAACATAACATAACATAACATACAGTAACTGAATCTATATGCTAATTTATCATTACCAGTTTTCTGTTGTTGTTGTTTTCCATCTAGATCTCGTCTGGATTTTGTAGTTCCAATTTGGTAATCTTTATACTAATTCAAAATGAAGCATATCACATAATTGTGCTAACTGGGATCTTTGGAACCCATGAAACTTAATCAACTTCTTTGGCATTTAGGAATATCTCTTAATGCTCAGAGAACAACAAAATGTTTTTTCTATATTGTTCATGTAGTTGGAGACATGAAGTGTGGTGTCAACCTTACTGTTGTTAGTTGAATTCCACAACCACTAACTTTTTGATCTAAATGATCATGAGAGGCATTAGTAATAGAGGTAGCAAGTAAAGGACTCAGTCTTGGTTTGCTCTTCTCTGTTTTGCTTTCCCCTGATTAGAACACTATTTATTCATTAATTCATCCACCCATCCATCCATCCATTCATTCAATTTCTATAGCTTCTCATTTAATAAATAATTCTGGGCAGCTTGCAATTTGTAATATTCTTTGGCTTTTTGTTCAATCCACATACTACAAGAAAAATGTTTATTTTCCCCACCATGAGAGCAAAATGCTCCAAGATTTAGGTATTTTAGCAGAGCAAGTAACATTTTTAATATATGTATTTCAAAACAGCTTTCCTTGAGAATTAGTTTAAAACTTTCCCTCAGTATACAAAGCAAATGTGATAGTTTTAGAGAATATAGTTTATCAATAGTAAGCAATAAATTAGATTAAGCAAGCTAAATTGACCCTGAGTGGCAACAGGGAGAAGAATCTATTATGAGCCAATGGTCCAGTTTTATTTACATTCACTGGCTATATCTCAAAGTTGGTGTAACTAGCATGCTGACCCTGAAGGAAGGGATAAATAATTAGGTCACTGAGTTGGGTTTATCAAAAACATTCTAACATCATGCTGTAATTGATACAGGGTCTGCCTTTTCCTTGATTTTGTTTTTGTTTTTTAGTTATAGTGAGCCAGATGTATTTAAGTTGCAGTTGTGCTTTTGCTCAAGGCTGCTCACCAAGTTACCAATGCTTTGCTGGGAGTTCAGTATATACCATAATTGTTTGCATGGTTTATAGATTTGTGTTGACTCTTCAAAGGGTTTTCATTGCTTCTCATGAGCCAACACTCCAGTTTCAAAGATAGTGATTTGGACAGAAAAACATTATATTCCTGTTCTGGTCAACTACCTTGACATGGATTTTATTTATGATTTTGTTGTACATTGGACTGAGAATTATTAGATATAGATTGATTTATACTCCTTAAAATAAATGACACTAAATGTGCACATGAAACACTTGTATATTTGCACATGTATGCATATACAGAATACAAATGTTTTATGTGCATATTAAGTGTTGGGAAGAAGTTCCAAGATTGGCTTGAATTGGAATTGACAGCTTTAGTTTGATAAGTAAGGACAAAGGATTTGTGTTTGGATCTCTATTTTCTTTGTCCAATTTTTTTTTTTTGGTCTTTCCTTCAAAGGAATAGGCAAATTCAGTAAAGTGATAGCTCATGGTAAAAACCGATTTTAAAAATCCAATTTTAAAAAAACATTTCTCAGAGGAATTTCCTCATTCTTCTTTTCCAGATGCACATGATGAAAGTACTAATTCTAGTCTTTAATCCAGTTCAATTGGAATAAACAAAACCTTCAAAGGCATTGTATAAACAACAGCAATTGACTGGTAACAATAAAATAAAAGTTAGAAAAGACCTGGATTTCATCTCTTATATAATGTTGTTTGCTTGGTTTACCCAGTTAGCAGGCTTTTTCTGGCTTTTTTAATGAGTGTTGCTGATGTATTGGATTAATTAACATTGATTCTGTATTAATTGATATTTACATTTCCCTGGGAAAAAAATCATTCTTTGGAAACATATTAGATCAAATGTGAACTATAAAATTACTCCTCAATCATCAGTTTGAAAACTCTTTTTTTTTTCTTTTATTTTCTTTCTTTTCTTTCTTCCTCCCTCCCTTTGCTGCTTCTTCCTTCTTTCTTTCCTTAAACTATGTCAATGCTTAACTATGATTTCATATACAAATAGACTCTTATTATTATTGTTCATTTTTGCAAGCATGAAATATAAGAGTGCAGTAAATCTTCATAGAAAGGAGGAAAAAAAGAAAACCTAACCCTTTGGGCCCTTTATTCGTTCTTGTTAATGGAAAAGCCAAAATGATTGCTCAGAAAACTGATGTTCTTTAATCTTGTGCCTATGTATGTATAGTTTGAAGATAACATGGCTATGCTGAACAGACAGCTTCTTTCTTATATTTAAAAAAAGTCTTCTCAATGTTCTTTGTTTCGGAGTTTCAGCAAAGGCATCAAAGCAGGAGGGAGGAAGAAAGATTCAAACAATGTGAATACACATAAATTCACACATAAACATATATAATTGAAGAACTCACTATTTGAATCAAGAAAGTACCTTTAAAATACGTGCATACGTAGTAAGAATTCTGATTAAAGTGCTTAGGTTTCTCCTTCACAATGCTTTTTATAAAGCTCATTTTAAAATCACTGGTAAACATTACCAGTGAAGTCAGCTAGTGGACACTCTACAAATCCAATGATTGCAGGATCATGACTTCTGCTCTCTAGAATGATAATTTCCACCCACTAGAGATCTGTACTGCTTGCACCCTATTGATTTTTCACAAACTGTTAAAAAAAAGTTTTCTTCCAGGTATTGGGATAAGACAGTTAGTCAGGCCACTTTGAACATTTTTGTGGTTTAGACATTTTTCAGTGTTCTATTCTTACGAGTCAGCCTTCAGGCTATCTTCTTTTGTTTGATATATGTTAATTTTAATTTTAATCATTGTGGAGTTAGGCAGTCTTGAAATGGGAAAATAATTAAATTATTTATAAAGGTCTTTGATTTTCAGACATTTATAAGGTTTTTAGCTGAATCCAGCTTAAGCTTTTCAGTTTAATTTGAAAATTAGTTTAATTTAAAACTTACCATCACTTAGATGGTAAGAAAAGGTTCATAAATCCCTGGAAATATCTGTTGTGTTTGACATTAATCAATGTTTCCACTGATCTAGATCAGGGGTGGGATTCTACCAGTTCACACCTATTCGCTAGAACCGGTTGATAACATTCTAAGCAGTTCAGAAAACCAGTTGTTAGAAGAAATTACTGGCTTAATCCTGTAAGGAAGGCAGGAAGGAAACATTCTGGTGTTGCTTACAGAAACTGCCTCTACGTTAACCCTTATTACATTCTTGGAAAGGACTAAACTTCCTGTCTCAGGAACTTCTGTGGAGTTTTTTTCACCTCCTTTGCTGGTACTTTGCTTGTGTGGAGTGACCATTCAAAGTTACAATGGCACTGAAAAAAGTGACTTATGACCATTTTGCACACTTAAAACTGTTGCAGCATCCCCACACAGTCATGAGAAACCAGGCGAGGAGATGTGTGCCTCGATGTGAGTGATATTGAGTTGGCCATGCCCAGCCAATAACATGACCACCAAGCCATGCCCACCAACTAAGCCATGCCCACAGAACCAGTTGTTAAAACATTTGAATCCCACTAATGATCTAGATCAATGTGGCAGGGCTGTGTGCTCCCTTTTGGCATAGCAGTTGTCTTTGGAGAGTCCATAAGGGCCTATCATCATCAACAATTGCAATGAGGATGCTAGATGGATTGTGTAGGCTTAAGCATTAACTAGGATTGATGGCATCACTGGCTATCATTGTCTGTTTTCTATTTATTATTACTTTCTTTTAGGAATTTTTTTCCAGGGGACCTAGACTTATTGCCAATTTTAAAAACCCATCAGGTGGGAAAACATTTTTTTCCTTAAAGAGTTCGGTGAAATTGTCCTGGCCAGACATATGACAAGAAATTCAGGATGGCAAAAGCTAATAACCTTAAGCCAGAGTCTTACATTTTGGTCCTCTTTACACTCTATCCAAGATACAAAAGTAAATCCCTTTAACATTTGCTAAACTGTGAGGGTGTTGTCAATCCAGCTCAGAGTTAATTTGCTTTTCTCCATCCCTGTTTTGGGGACAGATAAGTAACTGTATTTCAGCTTGTGCTTATGATGGATGCTTCAAATTACACTATAGCCTATGTTGGCAGAGAGCAAGCAGCCATCTGTAAGCAGCAACTTTAAACTTCTCTACATTGTCACTTTCATTTGTGAGGACAGATCCAAGGGGGAGTCTTTGTTTCCAGTATTAACTGAAAGCAAACCACTGAATCCAGATTTCCAGTTTATAAGAATGTTCTTTTTTGACTCTGTGACTAATTCAGTAATGAGCTTTTTCATATTTAGCTGTGTGTGATAATTTCTCTTTCTCCCTTACCAAGCTCTAAAATTAGGCAAAATTAAAGAAAAGATGCAGAAAATAAACTTTCCCTAACAAAATGTGAAGACTACTACAAAATGAAACATAGATTGTTCTTGTTCTTGGTCAGCATGTGAAATTTTAAATAAGACTTCTACCACTACCACTACTGCTGCTGCTACTACTACTACCACTAGTACTACTACTGCTACTACTACTATACCAAATTCTTCCTCCTCCTCCTCCTCTTATGTATCTTCAGCTGCTTACAGTTCTTTCCATTACGTGATGGTAAAAATTGAGAAGGCCAATTTTGAGGATGCATTATATTTACATTCTTCACTTAATTAGGACCTTCATTCTTTGGCATTCTCTGATTTTGAAGTATGAGAAATCATTTCTACTTTACTATGAATAGGATTTGTCCAATTTTTTTTCTCCAGGATTAGAGATAAGTCTCTTTCACTTCCTCTTCAATCTTGCAGTCAACCTTGACTTGAAAAAAGATTTAGACCCATCTTTGACCTGTTTTACTTTGCAAATATGTGATTATATATGTTTTCCTTGGCCTGCATAACCCTGCCCATGTGAATGCTGTAGTTTTTAGTGGAACCAGGTTTCACTAATGACATGTTTTTATTATTATATTTTAAAGTTGCCTAGTAACTTGACTTTTCTGGATGGATTCCAAAGATAACTGAAAGAATTAAAAAAACAAAGCAATTACAGAGGAAACAATGAGATACATTAATAAAAATCACAGGAAGAAAACCTATGTACAGCCTGGTGCATACCAGTCACAATCCATTTATAATGAAAATAGTAATCAAAGTAATTATAACAACACACCAGGGAACAACCTTACCTTGGCCAGGTTGTTCTGGACTAAAGTCCAAAATTAGTTTTGCCTGATAAAAATGGACCACTTTCCAAAAATATAAGAAAAGTAGGACAAAAAATAGATGTAGCATGGATGAAGCTGAATTCCAATGTGAAATTAAATTTACAAATATAATCACATAAGTCCCCTTTTTCTATCTTCTGCCACATTACATTACTATTTGGCAACAACTTTTTGGCAAGTTTTGCAATTGTGTTCAATGTTGGGACAGAGGGAATATGAGGCCTTGGAATTGCAAATTGTACAACTTGATTCTTAGGATTAAGCTTAGATACCTGGATGTATAAATTATCAGATTCTGACTTAGCTTCAGTTAAATGAATTGTCTGAATTAAAAAGGAAGGGTTTCTCAGACTGCCCACAGAGGATTCAATCTTGCAACCAACTGGTATCCTTAGCATATCTATTGATCAGCACTACTGTTATCCATCAAAGTAAAGCCATAGTGTTTTTTTATTCATTTGTTTGTTGTTTGTTCAATTTCTAGGGCTGCCCACTTAGTCAATAACTTTAGGCAGCTTACAGGTCAGAAAATATATAACAACTATTTTCTTTAATGTTAAAACAATAAAATGTTCCAGAAACTCTTATGCTACTATTCATGCCACCATTAGGAATCCCATGAGGTTTTATTTATTTATTTTATTTCTATAGTTGCCCATCTCAGCAAGCAAATCTGGGTGGCTCACCAGCCAGAAACATATATTACAATTAAAATCCTAAAAATATTTTAAAACAATAAAAACCATAAAACATTAAAGAATATTACAGCATGTAATGTGAGTTTGTACAAAGCAAGACATCTGGTCTGTTAATAATATAGCCAGGAGTCAGGAGGCCTTGGTGCATGTAGCACCCCAGGCTTTGGGAAAAATGTCAGATCTTTAAAGCTTTACGGAAAGCTAATTGGGTTGGAGCCATTCTAATCTCTGAAGGGAGAAGGTTGCACAGAGCAGAGAGTGCTGTAGAAAAAGCTTGTCATCTAGTCCCTATCAGCTGACACATTTTGGCTGATGGATCTGCAGTATGTCCATCCTATTTGATCTAATTGGATGGGTAGAAACTCTTGGAAAAAACAATCCCTGAGGTATCTTGGTCCCAAGCTATGGATTGGGTTAATTTGATCCAAAGTAACTTTCTTTTTCCACCATTATGCTAGCTGATGAAATGTTTTCTAGTGGGATATCAATTCAGTTCAACTTTACACAACCAATGCTCAGTCCTGTCAAAGTAAATGCTATGATCTTCTGACTTTTTAAAGCTATGCTATTTTCATTACCAAAAAGAAATGGTTGCTGTCACTGGCACAGCCGGTCATACATGCTTATTTTCATACTATGTCATGTCAAAATCCCATTGTTCAGCTGGCTCTGTTTGGCATGCAATTACATCATTTGAAGTAAACTGGATTGTGTGGATGGAAGAGGGGGGTAGTCTTGTATAATCACTTCCCACATATGCGCAAATCTTTCTAAATCCTTCTGAGAGCTATTTACTGGATATACAAAGGTTGTTTATTAAGCATCTGAATAATTCTACATTCAAATACACAAATAAGACTACATGAAGAAATATATTGACTTAAGAGCAACAAAACAAATTAAAGGAACCACAAAAAAAACCCAGAAGTTAATCTATAATATAGTGTGTGTGTGGGGGGGTGTTAAATAATTTGTGTGTAACAAAAACAGAAAACTAATTTGGTAATCTAGTTCTATGATGGATCTGTATACATAATAAGATTATTTACAAGTAAGCTACCCAACATACATTATTCATCTCCTATTCAAACTCCTCATTGTCTTACATAAAGTTACATTTTATTACCCCTTTGTGAATTGTGCTCTTCTTTCCACTTTGGCCATTTAAGAGATAGAGCCATTTTCAATGTTTCCCCAGAGTGGTAATATAACTACGGCTTAATATTTTATCCTTTCATCCTAAAGCCACAAATGTAATTAATATTTATGGCATGCATGCAAAGCCTAATGTGTCACATTTTCAGACATCTAAAACATTTTTAGCAAAGCTAATACAAAATCTAGTGTTATTTAAACATATATCCACCATAATTCAATTTGCATCTTAATATGGATGTTTCTTTTAAAGTCTGCTGCTTGCTTTATAATTATAGATAAATCTGGACTTTTTAAAATGGATTTAAATAATTATGTAAAATAGGATGTTTGTCTTTAAATCTAAAACAGGTAATGAGTCATTATCTGTATATCTGACAGACAAAGTTTTGTATATACTGTAACTAGCAAATATATAGTCATTAAATTAACTGAAATTAATTAGTATTTAACAGATAGTATGTTTGTGAAGCCACTAGGTTTCTTCCATCAGAAAGTGTAGAAGTGTGGATTTTCCCTCAATAATCTGAATAATCAAGTTCATTGCATCACAAACTGCTTTTGATTTGTGTTAACATTTTAAAAGTTTAATAGAATCTTGGAAAATAGATTACTCATAAAACTACTGCTTTGGTGAAAAAATCACTGCTTGCAAGATTTTCCTCATTTTGCTCTACATTTGGAAAGAAAACCCCAGTTGCATTTCATATTTGAAATCTGGCTTCTTATATTTGCTCGTTAGAGAGTCAGTTTGGTATAATGGTTAAGGCATGAGGCTAGAAACTAGGGTGATTCTAGGCCTGTTTTAGACACAAACCTTCAACCAATCCCTCTCCCTCAGTCCTCGAGTCAGACAAGTGCAAACTACTTTGGAAATCTTGCCAAGACAACTTCAAGGACTTTTCCAGGAAGTCTCCAGGAGTCAACACTGATCTGAAGGACCTCCAAAATGCTCTTTATAGCTGTTGTATATATAGCATATATAGACATGAAAAAATGATAGGCATGATAAAGATACAATAACAGTCTTCCAATATTTGAGGGGCTGTCACAGAGAAGCGGGGTTCATCTCTTTCCAAAGGCAGGACAAGAAGTAATGGATGGAAGATTAGCAGAGTGATACAACCTAGAACTAAGAATAAATTTCCTGACAGAGAAGACAGTTAATCAGTGGAATGGCTTCTAATCACTTAGAAGTTGTGGGTTCTCTATTGCTGGAGGATTTTAAAAAGAGAATGGACAGCCATTTGTCTAGAATGGTATATAGCAAGGGTATATAGGGTGTCCTGCTCAAACAATGAGTTGAACTGGAAGACCTCCAAGGTTCCTTCCAACTCTGTTATTCTGTATTCTGCATTTTGTGTTTTTCCAACTGCTCCAACAGCATCTTACCAGCTGTGATTCTTTTTTTTTTAAATAAAGTTTCATTTGGGTTTTCACACATACAAAATACAAGTAAAACATCTTTTTTTAAAATAGCATGGTCCCGGGTTGAACTTCTTTATACAGACACAAAACTCAATTTCATGCTCCTTTTTGTGT
>BHFT01031358.1:0-43623 GCA_004320025.1 Laticauda laticaudata | reverse complement strand
GCCCAAAACTTTTGGAGTGGATGAAACGTCCGTAAACGGATGCTGGACGGATAGAGAGGAAGCCAAACGGAGGCAGTGAGTACATCGCATTTTCCAACGGATGGCAAGGTCTTTTGTCCGTTTTACATCCTCTTTGCATCCGTTGGTTCACTGTGACATGGGCTTAAGGTAGTATAGCACACCATCTATAACAAAGGTGGTTTTTCTTTGAAAGAATTGACACAAAGTCACCCCTGAGGACATATAATACTTGAAATGTGTTGAGCAATAAATGATTTGTCTTTGAAATCTCCTTCCCTTTCATTCTTGTACTAGTGCTTTTCTTCCACACAAATATTTTCTTATTCCCTTTTTTGTGAACTGAAAGAAGATATAAATTTCTTGTATGTGAACAAAGATAGATAAGGTAGACTAAAAAAGCTTTGTATGAATTCCAGAATCTTTGCAGTAACTTGTGGCATTTTTATATGGCACCATCTCCACTCACAAAATCTCATCAATGTGTTTTGAAGGCAGATATAGTATCATCTTCCACCACCAAAGAATTAGAAAAGTAAATAAAATAATTAGCATACATCATGAGCCAGTCAATTATATCTTTCCCACTAAATGTGAAAGTGCAAAAACTACCAGTCTAGCATCACTACCCTACCCCAAACAACAAAAAATCCTCACTCTTTATTCCAAAATAAAATAAAGCATAAAGTAAAATATGCTTCCAGAATCAATTGTCTCTCTGTGTTTGTTTCCAGGTAACATATTTTTTTTTTAAAAAAAGTCTAAGCTATGCTTCAAAAAAAAAAATGGACAAATGCTATGTCTTCTGATCCTCAGCAGTTTGGGATTTGACGGTGTTAAGAATTCCCACTAATGAAGAGGAGGTTTTGGCCTGCCTAATTGGGAACTGTATTATCAAGCTGCAAGTTTGATGTGGGTCAAAGAATGGATAACGATAAACATTAAGAAAGCATTAGATTGTTGACATTAGAAGGACATGATTTACTGTTGGGCTGGCATGCTTTTTTATGGTACAAGGGAACTAAAACACAGGGGTATTTCGAAGACATTATATACGGGAGCCTTTGTGGTTAAATTGGGAGAAGATAAAAAACAATGTTATTTGAAAATTCCAGTTTGGTTATCGACTATTGAAGCATTTTCCTATCCTATGATCTATAAAAAGGAACAAACAGTTAGATATGGGAATTGTTAGATGAAAAGGGTGGACTTAAATAGATCCAAAACTTAGAGGAACAAGGTATAAGGATGAATTGGTTTTCATATGCGCAAATACACTCAAGATATGATGAAGATTTTAAAACAGAAGGATTTATGACAAACAGACTGATTTAGATAAGATATTGATGGGTACTGATGAGAAGGTGATTAAAAAAATTATATGGTTATTTATTGGGAATTAAGTATTAGGAAGAACAAGTTAAAGAAACTATGATGCTTGGGGGAAGAATTTTGGATATGGGATTGATTTAGAGAAATGGCAAAAATTGTGGTCTCAAAATTATAAAATGACAATGTCAACAGCATATAAGAAACTTGTATAAGATGTTTTACAGGTGCACTTCCCCCCGACAAGAATAGCAAGAATGGTTCAAGAACAAATCTGAAAAATGTTGGAAATGTCATCAGATACCTGGCTCATACTATCATATGTGGTGGACTTGTGAGGATGCCAGAAAATATTGGACTAAAATTCACATGTGGTTGGAAAAAATGACAAAGAAACACATAGACTTGAAACCAGAGATTTTTTTATTGGGAATTTTACCTGACACATATAATAAAGATTTGAAATATTTGATTGTAAATGTATTAACAGCGGCTAGGATTGATTTGCTAAAAATTGGAAGAATGAGAAAATAGCATTACAGGAAGAAATTATTAAGAAAATATTGGAATGTGCTGAGATGAGTAGATTGACATTTGAAATTAGAGAGCAAGAACATAAACAATTTTATGAAATTTGGGATCTTTTTTATCAATGGTAGATGATAAAATACGATAATAGAACATTAATACTATGTCTATAAAGGGTTTTTTAGGATTGATTTGTTATGATTATTTGATTTGTTATAGAATAAATTGTTTAAAGTATTGATATCTCACAAAGCATGAATGATTAAAAGTATAGTCAAAACAATTTTTTTTTTTTTTTAGTAATATTAGGATATGGATTGATAATATGAATTGTTATGCAATATAACTGTAACTGAGACTACAAAATGAATGCACAAAACTGATGAACCAACCGACACACCGGAAGTATATATGAGAGTAGATGTTTTTAATGTTTTGTATGTTATGTGTGTCTGTAGAAAATTAATAAAATTCTTTTCAAAAAAAAAAAAAGAATTCCCACTAATGGGCTTCCAGTGGTGCTTCCATCAAAGACGGACCAGAGACTGCGATCATGCACAGCTTTGATCCATGCTTGCCCTGTTGGAGAGGTCCCTGAGGGATGGGTTGAGGGGAGCTACATCTCCCCTCCCTGGCTTGGTATACTCCCCTAGGAGTCAAGGAGAAGTGGCAGTTTAATGGCTGCCCTGAAGATGGGAAGCTGCTGGGACTTAAATTTGTACTGTAGGACTGAAGTGGTGAGCAGTATGTAACTGGATAAAAGACTTTGAACATTTTTTGATAACCCTGAAAAGCAGAAAGAAAAAGCCCTTGTTTGGAAGAGTGGTAGTGGTGAATGGGAAATAAGAGGAAAATATAAGGTAAATAAAAAACCAGAAATAAAAGAACTATATGAAATCAGAGATTAAATTTGGAATAATATACAGAATTGGGCACCAGTTAGGCATTGGATAAAATACTGGACTTATCTGGAATGGATAAAATTTAATGTTAATATTACAGAAAAGAGAATTAAAGACAATAGAACTTTGAAAAGAAAGCAATATAGAACACCATCTAATGGTTAAAGATATTTCCTCCTTTATGTTTTTATGGAAAATACTGGCCGTATAAATATCAGAAAGAGAAAAGAAATGGAATAAAAGATTACTAACACAAGAACCCCGAAAGTCTTTAAAAAGTGGGAACTACAGTAAAGTATAAAGGAATGTAATATTTTGGAACTGTTTGAGATTGGCTGTGACAAGAAAACAGAAGAAAGAGAGACTGAGATAAATGGAGACTTTTGTCAAGGACCATAACAGAAAAACTTGACTTTTAATAAAGATTAACTCAACAGATTAAAGAAATGGAAGAAATATGCAAAGAATTTAAGTCGGAACTGCAAACTTTGAGGTATATTAAAAGAAAGAATGAGACTGCTGGATATAATTACTGATAAAGTAATGGCATTGCAGCTCACAGAAGAACAAAGAAAACCCAGAGAGAAGAAGTTAAAGGAGAAAGACAGCAGCCCAGATGAACATGGAGAACAAGGGCCATTGCCAAAAGACATAAAAGGACTTCAAATAGAGATATTTTAGAGATAAAATAGAGATATGACAGAGGCAACAAATAAAAGAGAAAATGCTCCCAAGACTAAGCAGAAGAAGAAGGAATTGTATGAGAATCCCCCCCCAAAAAAAAGAACTGAAAAGGTTGGGGGGAGGAAGGCTGATAGGCAGAGGGAAATAAAAATAATATTAGAAAGAAAAAAGAAGAAAGACCGGGGAAACCTAGAAAAGAGAATGCTGGCTAAAATTAAAAGGAATGATAAGGCTGAGAGATTTAGAAATAAGGGTTAGGGATAGTATGAGGGGGATACTGCATGGGAATGTATAATGATATTTTAGACTGGGGAAACTTTAAGTTTAAAACTTGCTGGGAAATATTTTAGGATTGTATAATGTGTGTGTGTGTGTGTGTGTGTGTGTGTGTGTGTGTGTGTATGAAGATAAGAATATAAGAAAACATACATATATATGAATTATGCTGTTATGAATCCTTTCTTTTAAGGATTAAAAATAAGGGAATAGAAATTTATTGAAACATATAGATAAACTTTGGCTAAGTGGAAAGAAAAAAAAACATGATAATTAATGATATATAAGAAAAGTGAAGATAAAATAAGAGATAAGAAGTTATTGTGATTTGGGGAAGTGTTTTAAAAATATACACATTTTAAAATATACAATTGATTATTTAATGGATAATAGAAATGTACAATGAGAATACTTTATTATGATTAAAGTAAGGAATGAAAAATTATTAAATTATATAAACTGAGGGGATATACCATGTGGATCCTAAATATATTGGTTTTATTTTATTTTTACTCTTTTTAGGTTGTTTATCAGCCTAGAGAAAATTAAGGATAATAATGATGTGTAATGTAAAATAAAATATCTGGTAAGCTGAAAACAGAAATAATAGGGGATAAACAACTGAAAATTTATGTGTGGATGAAATGATATTGATATTGAATTAATGAATTGAAATATGAAATGGAAATTTATTTAAAGATGAGTGGAATGGATAATGCTATGAGGTAATATTACATAAGATAGATGGAAATGAAAGTATGCTTATGTATAAGTGTTGTAATCCGGAACCACGTTGCTCACATGAAGAGATGTGTAAAAATAAAAAGAATAAAAAACTTGTATTAAAAAAAAGAGAATACTATTCATATTTTGCAAATTAAAAAGACCATATATTGAAGAAAGAGAGATCTGTCTGATACATTACAGCTGAATTAGATATCAGTTTGCCTTGCCTCTGGCCCCAAATAATATGGGGAAGATATAGCCCTGGAACTGATTTTTGTCTGCAGATCCCATGTAGAGGTGCCTTTACATATGTTACCACTTAGTGAAAGAAATGACTTTAAAAAAATCAGTTAGCCTTGATTATATTAATAAAATCATTCCTAAAGCTTTAATTCTAGGTAGTTCAATTCTAACATAATTTGAATTTTTTTTTTTATTTATTTTTGTCAATTGCTCACAAGATAATAGGTATAAGTAAAAACATAGTTATGAATATATGGATACATATAAGAAAAATAAAAGAAACATGCACGCCCCCTACAGACCTCTTTGGAAAGGGGTCAATAATAGACAATAGTAGACAATAGAAAGAGGTCAATAGTAGACAGTCTAAGGTTAAAGTTTTTGAGGTTTGGGGAAAAAAAACACAGAGTCAGGTAGAGTATTCCAGACACTGACCACTCTGTTGCTGAAGTCGTATTTCCTGCAATCAAGTTTGGTGTGATTAACCTTGAGTTTGTACCTATTGTTTGCTCTTGTGTTGTTATGGTTGAAGCTGAAGTATTCATTGACAGATAGGACATTGCAATGTATGATTTTATATACTATACTTAGTTCTAGTTTTCTAGGTCTAGAATTCTGAGTCTGGTGGCATAAGGTATTCTGCAACAAGTAGAGGAGTGGAGAACTCTTCTTGTGAAATATTTCTCACTTTCTCAACTGTGTTAATATCAGATACGTAATGTGGGCTCCAGACTAATGCGCTGTATTCGAGTATTGGTCTAGCAAATGTTTTGGATGCTAAAGTTAGCAGTGTGATATAACCAGAGAAAAAGCTACATAAGATTAGGTTAACAACTCTTAACGCCTTTTTGGCTATGTAGTTGCAGTGAGCTCTAGCACTTAGATCATTAGAGATGAGTACTCCAAAATCCTTGACAAAGTTTGGATCATCAACAAGGTTAATTTTGTTAACCTTATCCTGGATTCCCTTTCTATATCACTAAAGGACAGAAGTATTAGGAGTGTTCTTTGTCTTCAAGAAAAGACTGTTCACTTTTGGAATAATATTGAAGAGGTGAAGACTGTCAAATGTTTTTAGGAAAATGTGAAAAGGTATCTCCCAAATGATGTTAATATTTGCATTAATTAGTGGAGAGCACTGAAAAATAAATAATAAACTGTGATGTAATAAATCATAAGATTTGCATTCATCAGATTTCAATCCATTGACTTTGAGATGATCATTTAGAAACTTCTCTCTGCTCAGGGCTTGAGGAGAGACTTGATATTCTTGTCATAAATAAGTTGAAGGAAAATGAACGCATGACTTATTCCTTACATCTTGGTTACTCTGATCCCTTTCCTCCATCTCTGTATGAAATCTATTTATTATCTGTGCTTAAATGGAAGATCTTTTTATTTTTCTTCTACTTTATGATGTTTCATCATAAAATATGATCAATGCTTTGAGAATTACTTGAAACTCTGGCTTTATATTTTTTTATTTTTCAGAATGACTATAGTTTCTTATTTGTAGCCTACTTTTGCATATGGGCATTTATATTTGAAAATTACAACCTCTCAATTATTGACCTGTGTTGAAATCCAAGGACATTTTTGGAAATCACAAAACATTTATGCATACTATAAGCATTCATGAATATAGTCATTCTAAAGATGAATGGTTTTATTTGCAGCTTGGCCATTTCCTTCCATTCCTTTCTGTCTGTCATAACTTTGGTCAAAGATAAACCACTAGCAATGTAGAAGAAATCATAATTTGGCTTAGAATAAGCAAATAGACCCACTTTTTAAATATCCCAGATGGTCTCTTTTTTGTAGATAATTTGAGCTATGGTGTGGATGTGTATCAATTAATATGGGTTTAGATTTGATGACAAGCTGGGTGTAATATGTCATCCCATTGATCATTAAGACTAAATTGACTGGATAAGGAGAGATCTCCTTTGCTCACTTCTCCCTATGTATCCCTTTGAAAGCTTTGTGCACAGTGGAAGAGGATGACTCTTGATGTAAAAGGAGTGTTCTGATCTTCAGCCATGGGTATATAGTAGTTGTGCTCCTCTGCTAGCTCAAAGTCCTCCAAACAAGCTCAAAGTCAATATGGTTTTCTTTGAACAACCATAATAAGAGGAATTTATAAATATGGATGCTGCACCACTAGAAATATTCATATCCAAAAATATTTGTGCTACATATTGAAACATGAAGTTTTCAGAAAATAATTTGATGCTTTGGGCAGAAAATTATTTAGACCATAAAGTGAATAGCAGTACACAATTTTATATTAACTTGATTAAGATAAAACTGAAGAAGACACCACACAGGTCCATGTGGATAATTCAGATGAGTGTTGTCATGCTCCTCATTTGCAAATGCTAACAGACCACAAGATTTCCAGGGTTAGTTTTGAATCTCAACACACACGTTTTTTTTTTAAACATTGTCTGCAATTGTAAAAGCTAATATATTTTGGAATCAGCAGTAGCAAACAGCTTACCAGTAAAAAGGCTTCATAAAAATCACAAGCATCATTAACTTGTCCAGTGATAAAAGGTTAAATATAAATACCAACAATCAATAATTAACTTTTTATAACAATGTAAGTTAATGCTACTCACCAAACCAATATGTTTTACATTTAATATTGCAAATATCACATCCAAGTCACTAAAACTGAACAATAAAGTGTTCAGAGGTTGGAAATCATGAAGATGAAATAAACCCTAAAGAAAAGACAGATACTGATAGAGAGGGCAAGGAGAAGGAAATGAGCAATCACCTTGCAATAGCTAGTTCAGCTGAGGACCAGCCCAGCTCCTTGGCAACCCTACTGCAATCTACACTGTACTTTCTGAAGTTTGCTTAAGAAATAGCCAAGAGCTATTTATGTTGTGGTACAGAATTATTCCTTCCTTCCTTCCTTCCTTCCTTCCTTCCTCCCTCCCTCCCTCCCTCCTTCCCTCTCTCCTTTGTAAAAGAGTGTTTTGATGACATTGTTTTGTTTTACTCCTATTGAGTGAGACAGAGGTGGTATTCAGCAGGTTCTGACCAGTTCTGGAGAACCGGTAGCAGAAATTTTGAGTAGTTTGGAGAACAGGCAAATACCACCTCTGACTGGAGATTTTACAGTATCCTTTCCCTGCCACATCCACCAAACCATGCCCACAGAACTAAAGTAGTAAAAAAATTTGAATCCCACCACTGAGTGGGATGCTGAATTGTTGCATGTGTTACAAAGCAGCAAAGAGGAAGTCTACAGCCTCTTATCGTTCATTTTATAAATGAAAGGATGGCAGGCAAAAGAAAATCTAATGTTCAGTCCTATTGGAATAGAGTATGATCTTAATTACACAGATGCAAACAAAATCCCAGTCTGTTCTATGTACAAATTAAAACATCTTGATCATATTTTTCATTTATCCCTAATGAGCTTATGAACTGATGATATATGGAAAGCTCCATGCAGTGAAGAGTATCTGGGAAAACAACATAACAAGAGAAAAAGATTTATTAGTTGTGGGTGGAAGAATTTATCTCTGTGTATAATTCAATTTCAAACCACAATCAGCTTTTAAAGCAAAGGCCATTCTAATAATTGTTTTGCTTTGTTGGAATTATTTGGAATATATACAATATGCATAAACACATCAGCATTTTTAATTCTGGTTCTCTCCAGATATTCTAAGATTCCTAAGCCATGCTACATAGGAATTCTGCAAAATTGTAGCCCAATACATCTGGAGAATTTTAAATTAGAGAAGGTTGTTGTAGAGCATTTCCTAATGGATCATCCATATTCATTATATCCTGTTATATATGTTTGTTTGGGTGCTTAGAACATGTTTATGCACTTGGGAAAAACAGGTAGGTTCACAGTTCTGCTGTAAAGCAGTTATTAATTATGACATTTATTTCATGAGAAACACAGACATAGCTGCAATATCCTAATAAAAATAGAATTTTGAAGACTACAGATACACAATATATTGTGTTTCAAATAGAATCAGCACTTCCAAAGTGATTTATATATTACTATATGACTCTAAATTCATAAATGTCTCTGCAACTAACTTTCAATATTTGTATTAAGATAGAGCAACATTTTAAGTTTTCTGAGGTGAAGAAATATGAGTTCTCTTCTCCAAATATTAACATAATAAAGTTCTAAAAAAATAAGCACATGAAACTAAAAATAAGTATTTTAAATTAATGCAGGCCATAACTAAATCTATTCCAAACTAATTGTTCACTGTGATTTCCCTTTTTTCCAGACCTTACTAGTAATATTTTAACTATTATTTTAAAATATTCTTTATGTGCGGGTTCATTGTTTTGGGAATATTTCCTTCTTGGCTGCAAAAAGGATGTCAACAATTCCTCCTGGGATATCATCCTTTTATTTCTTTTGCTTAATTTGAAGTAGGATGCATATCAGAAGGGAAAATATAAAGCCACCAATGGCATTATGCTATACTATTGTTTTCAACCTTTGGAACTTTAAGATGCTTAAAGTTCCAACTTTGGGAATCACATTTACTTCAAAAACAAGGCATTTGTTTACAAGCAAGGGGTTGGGACATGGCCAATCCCCAACATGTTTCCTTTGCCAAAATGTGTTTCAAGGCAGATTCTGATGAGAATAGAACTCCTAAGCATCCTTGGCAATTATATTTACTGGCATCTTCTTGCTATGTGCCTCCTCTGAATTTTTTGATGCACATTCTTCTTTCAATCTACTTAAAACATTCTTCCCCTGTGAAAATAGGTGCCATTTTCAAAGTGAAACTACTATTTGGAAATAGGTTTTCAATATAACTTTGCTTTTTGAACTTCTTTTTAAGCCCTACATGGCTTGTAGACATGAAAGGCTGTTCTTGACATTGCATTGTCTGAGGACAGGCTCATTGCAGTTCCTGCTGGATTATGAGAATGATGAGAAAGAACAGCAGGGCTGCTGCCCCAAGAGACCATTACTTCTTTTCTTTTCCTTTTTTTTTTACTTCTTCACTCTTTAATTAATCTGCTTTTTAAATGAAGTAAATAGCAGAATGGAAGGGGAGAGGGAGGGAGGGAGGAAGGAAAGAAGGAAAGAAAAGGAAATGTTTCCCAACTAAACCTTCCACAGCTCCTTCCTCACCCTATCCCAATCCTGTCTCAGACCCTCTCTTCTCTCCCCTCCCCCTTTTGATATTTTCCTTCTCTTTTCTGATAATAAGTACATAATAAATGTACTATATAATAAATTTGAGGAGAACCACCATATTTTTCTTTTGGACAATAAACTTTTACTATAAATCACAACCTATATTTTGATCTTTAATATATTTTTTTGCCTGCAGTTTCTCACTTCATTAGCAAGAAATTCCACAAATCTGTTGAATAACTTTGAAATTATGTGTCCTATTTAATTTTATATTATCCATGGGAGACATGCTGCTATTTTGATAGTGTTTTGAAATATCTCTTCTGAAGTTTGATGAAGACAATAATATATAGGCCTGGGGGCATCATTAACAACTTTTAAAGAGGAAGAATAGAAAGATAAAACTGAATATACTTGAAGATAAGTGATCCTATCAATTGAAAGATGCAATATGTTGCAACTGTATTAGGGGGAAAAAACAAATATGAAGTAATATATTCAAGAAATGTAGATGTAGGAGCCAGTTTGGTTTAGTGGTGAGGCACCAGACTAGAAACTGGGAGAGGCATAAAAGCTGACTGGATGACTTTGGGCCAGTCACTCTTTCTCAGCCCAACCCACCTCATAGGGTTGTTGTGAGGAAAATAGGAGAACACATTAGCTGTGTTCACCACTTTGAATTATTGATAAAAATAATGAAGACAGGATAAAATGAACTAAATGATCATAAAATCAGTCAAATATTGATGGGCATAAATATTTTAAGCTTCTCTGGTGGTTATGTTTTGACGCATTGTTTGAAAATAATGTATCAAAATATGTCACTCTGATATAAGTGCTGGTAGGATGATGATGGTTTGGTCTTTTAGGTTCCTGAGGGCTGCGATGTCTTCTGCTTTGAGTTGGTTCTGTTTCTATTCTGTTTCAGAGAAACTATCATCATCCTATCTATAGACAAAGGCCAAACAATGGTTATGATGGACAGATCACAATATATACAAAAAGCCAAAGAATTATTGGAAGACAAAGAAACCTACATCCTAGTTACAATCAGTCCAATACAGAAATAGACCACTGGATCAAGAGATCCCTTAGTGACCTTATAAGAAAGGTCAAATCACAAAAAAACCCAATGAAAAGCAGTGGATCCATTCTCCTGCACTTCTATGAATGCCTCAAAGTCTCTGTGCAATTCTATCATTTTCAGGGACCCCAACCTATAACATAGCTAAATACCTGACAAAAAAATGTTGGGCAATATTCTCCCAACTCCCGCTCTGCCTCAAAAGAATCAGAATTGATAGCAGAAGATAAGATCTTCATTTCATTTGATGTCATAACACTTGTTACATCCATAGTCCCAAAATTAGTGAAAAAATCCATGGTAGCACTACTAAACCACACATATGATTTAAACAAATAGTAAAAATGAAATACCCAGAATCATGGATCATAGCAGAATGTAATGCAATGTTTAGAAAGTATAGCATTCCCATATATACAACCTTAGTATGGATCTGGTATGCAAATGGCATCTTTGTCATAATGAAAAAGGAACTAGAGTAGATATATGAAACAATCAACAACAAGCAGACATTAAAACCAGGATTAATTCCAAACCAACAGTGAAGCAGTAAACAATAGCCTAATCAAGGAACAACAAAAGAACATTCCCACCAACACTGACAGAGCAAGCCACTTATATATAAACAGGGAGCAAACCCCACTTTTTTCTAAGTACCTGGTTGGATACTACAAGACAACAAACTCAACTCTAAGGTCCCCACAGATTATAACCTTTTAAAAAGTACATATTCTTCATCATTAGTCAGATTATCTCTTCATATAAAATCTAAGAGATTGTACATTGCAAAAAAAATCCATCATATTTGATAGTAATCTTGTTAACAACTCATGCTTCCTAAACAATAAAATGGAAAAGCCTTCATTGGAATAATAGAGTGCTCAACAAGGCACTTATGTGAAGTGAAACCAGGCAGAACTTTGCATTTCCTTTGCACCATCCATATTTCCTAAATAGCACTTTAATGCAAGATAGACAGTGCAATTTGGTGGCTCCATAGATGTGACAAACAGGTTTGCTGAATAGCGGACCAACATGATAGAGCCAAATTATACCCTACTATTGGAATGAGAATAAAATGTGTTCTTGTATATAAGTGATGGGGAAGGTGTGTTTGCATCCGCTCCTATAGATGATGACCTCAGCTAAGCAGAGCATGAGACTGAGCTATAAAGCATAAATATATATACTCAGAGTGACACCAAGGAAGCAAATACTGTGCATTGTTAGTATCTGGTATTCTTGGGATTTTTTTTTTACTTTTAACTTTATAAGTCATTACTTTTTTAAAAGCTAAGAACATGAGCAAATGTGTTTAATGTGCATATTGTTTTAGAGCTAAGATTATCTTGTAATTACTTTAGCATGATAGAAAAGCTCTCACACACAAGCTCTCTATTCACGCACATTTTAATGCCATGTATTTTATTTGAATGTTTCCCAAATAGCTTGTCTCAAAGCTTCCATTTGGTTCTAGAAGAGGAACCAACCTAAAAAGGTCACAGAACAACCAGGAATGAACTGATGCAATTGTTACAGTTCACATATCTGTCCGACTTGAATTAAGAAACAGTGGCTGTTTCCCCCATTAATTTGATTGAAAGGATTTGCATAGAGGGATACTGGTTGGTTTGATTTGAAAGTTATGGAGGGTAAGTCCTTCAGTGATTAGTAGAAATTTTTAGTATTGGGAACAGTACCTTAGAATATCAGTTGATATAATTAAAGTCTACAAATATTGTACATTAGTCAGAGTACAACAAAGAAGTTGGAAAGTGATATTTATCTATAGGATTTTTAGTAATTTTATTTGCCTTTATTCTCTTTTTTCTCTCTTTGTTTGTTTATGGCTAATTTCTAATAGGTGTTGTTCCAATTGTACAATTTTGAGAATGCCTTTATTTACTTATAGATATTATTTATATATCTGTATATAATATAGGATAATATAGAATATAGAACAATATTATTTTTACTTTCTCTTTTTGCTTGCTAGTTCTCTCTCTCTCTTCATTTTAAAAGTGATTAATAAATAAATAAACAAAAAACAGTGCAGTTAGGATCCTACTTTTGAATATCCCCTAAGTATCTAGTTGTGGGAACAGATTGCTGGACCAGGTAAGTCTTTGATCCCTTGTAGCAGCATTCTGGTATATATGCATTTTTTTACATTTATTTTATTGTCTTGTGGGTGACCCAACAGTTGGATCACCTTTGTGACAACTTCCTTACTGACAGGAATTACTGTGATCAGAAGCTTTAGACATATTTTAAGGTAAATGAAAAGTATAAAACAAAGATAACTTTTAATAATAGATTTGATACTTCGAGTTAAGCAGGAAGAACTTAGAAAAGTGAGGAGATATTCCCCATTCTTAACTTTTAGTAGTAAGGACCTCCCCTAAAGAATCTCCAAATTAATTAATAAAGTTGTATTTCTTATTCAGACAGCCTTATTGCATTGTATCTTTTTTCACAGATTTGGAGGTGAAACAATATTTATATTTTGCAAAACTGCTTATCTTTTCATTCTTCCTGGTTTATTCTCTTTGTCTGTTTTCTGTTTTCTTGTACAGTGTGTATAATTAATCTCTTTAAAATGCAATACACAATTTCAAATAAATTATTTTCACTGTTCTAGTTCTGTGACATATACAGCCATGTAGTTAATGAATTTTGGCAACAGCCTTTTCAGTGAGCAGACAGCTTTTGTCTTTGCCTTACTTACTTTTTTTTTTCACTCAGAGGGGGAAAAAGTCACATCAGTTTTGAATTCCAATGTAACCTTTTTAATATACCATAAGTTTCTTTTGAGTGGAAAACGTTACATCAGATTTGGTCCAAACTGTGTTAATGAAAAAAAAAAAGTGAAATGATGCATTTTTGTAACCTAATTGTAAAAAAATAAAATAGATGTAGAAACAACAACTATAAGCCCATACTGCCATCTGGTGATTTCAGAACAATTTAATGAAGTTAGGTTTTTTTTTTTTTTAACAAAGTGGTATTACCATTCTAGATATAACCAACATCTTATTTTTGTTTCATTTTTAAAACTCTGCATTTTTGGTGTTATTTTTTTTCAGATATTGTACTTAATCTACTGTATTATACATATATATGTGAATTTATTTGCCATCTCCATATATACCCATAGGGTTCTACACTTTTATTTTTCCTGTATAGCATGAGGAGCAAAATGGCAATGATCCAATCAGTGCACTTTCAACATTGAAACATGAATTAGACTTTTTAAAGTGATTCAGCTAATGTAGTCCACTTTAGTTGACACCATTCATTAATAATTTGGTAAAGCATGATGTTTTAATAGAAGCAAAACCTCTTAGAGTACTATTGGGTTGTAGAACTTTACTTGTGCTCTGAAATTATTTGCAGTGCATAAGAGTGGATTCAAAGCACTTTAGCTTTATTCATTAAAACAGCCATATACTTGTTCCAGTCTCATGTTTTTATGTTTTAGAAAGTTCTCCCAGTGTCATTTGTATTATACAGCATTTATTTTAGAGCATCAACCATCCAAATGGGTTATTTGGACCCTAATGAGATTTTTGAAGCATTAATAAAATTGCTAATAAATGTTATTTTTAAGAAAGAGGAAGGTTATTGAGCCATCGTGGCACAGTGGTTAGAATGCAGTATTGCACTTCTGCTGCCTGCCAGCTGCCTGCAATTTGGCAGTTCAAATCTCACCAGGCTCAAGGTTGATTCACCCTTCCATCCTTCTAAAGTTGGTAAAATGAGGACCCAGATTGTTGGGGACAATATGCTGACTCTGTAAACTGCTTAGAGAGGGCTATAAAACACTGTGAAGTGCTATATAAGTCTAAGTGTCAGTGCTATTATTACAACTTCATTGCAGAAAAATCAAAGTATGTCAATTATTTTATTCACTTTCTTGATAATTTCCTTTAATGAATATATTGTTTCCTTCCTGTGTAATTTGACCAAATTATCTAACTGCTCTGTGTGTCAAACCAGCAGGCTGCAAAGGTTGTTTTCCATTTAAATAGACAAGTAATAATACCAATATTTAAAAGTTTAAATTCTATGTAATATTTAATCTGCCCCAAATTATAGTGTTCTATGAAAAAAATGAACATAAATTGTTTTAGATTAGTTTTCATGATGATTGTGTAGAAATTCCAGTGAATTGCTTCCATATCTGCAGTACTGTATTCAGTGATGGGATTCAGCCAGTTTGCACCACTTTGGGAGAACCGGCTGTTAATTTTATGAGCAGTTTGTTGAACTTGTTGTTGGAAGAAATCATTAGGGCAGAGAACCAGTTGTTAAATTATTTGAATCCCACCACTGACTGTATTTCTTAGTGTATTTCTTATTTTATCCAAAATAGTAAATGCAACCGACAGATCAATTTTAGCCAAAAAATTTAAAAGGTCAGTTAAAATGGCTAGAAACAGATTTTAAAAAGCAAACAGATTAAAACAAAAACCCCAACCAAGCCATTTCAAGACTGTGAGTATTATGAAATAACAACACCTGAAAATGAATTTAATATATTTTTTGTTTAAACATGTAACCAAAAATTTCCAGCAATAGCAAAATGCTCCAGCCGAAGAATAGAATAGAATGGAATAGAATAGAATAGAATAGAATAGAATAGACAGTTGAAGGGACCTTAGAGGTCTTCTAGTCCAACCCCCTTCTTAGGCAGGAAACCTTATACTATTTAAGGCAAATGGTTATCCACTCCCTTCTTTAAAATGTCCAGTGTTGGAGCATTTACAACTTCTGGAGACAAGTTTTTCCACTGATTAATTGTTCTAACTGTCAGGAAATTTCTCCTCAGTTCTAATTTCTCCTCAGTTGCTTCTCTCCTTGATTAGTTTCCACCCATTGCTTCTTGTCCTGCCCTGCTTTGTCCTGTCCTGCTTTGGAGAATAGCTTGACTCCTTCTTCTTTGTGGCAGCCCCTGAGATATCTGAGATATTGGAACACTGCTATCATCCTTCTTTTCATTAAACTAGACATATTCAGTTCCAGCAACCGTTCTTTACATGTTTTAATCTCCAATCTCCTAATCATCTTTGTTGCTTTGATGCTAAATTTTACTCTGTTTTTCTCCCTTAGGAGGTGCTGTATCTTCATATGAGATGTACAGTGAAGCTTTGGGACAAAATGAGGTGTTTGCGCAAGCGATCTGCTGTATCCTTTCTAGGAGTCCTTGTCATTTGCTTGTTGTTCTTGAACTTATATATTGAAGACAGCTATGTCTTGGTAAGTTGGATATTATATAGAATTAATTGCTTTTTAATAGCATAGGATAACAAAAACAAGCAGATAAATGATAAATGAAAGCAGATAAAGTGCAATAGTCCAAAGGAAGAAATGAATACTTTGGGGTAATGTAAAAAAAAAAAAGTTTGGATTGAATTTGCATAATTAATTTGGTTTAAATTTTCAGTTGATGCTCTGATTCAAACTGCAATTAGTTTGTTCTGGATTTTTGAATATTTTTAGCAAAGCCCTCCAAATCACTTGATTAATTTGGAGGCATCTAATTGAATGGTATGATTCAAATTGTCAATCCATTTTGGAAAGGCAATTCCCTTCAGAAATGTGGTCAAAACTTCAAATCAAATCTCTGATTAACATTAGTCAAGGTGGGGGGGGGGGGGGANGGGGGGGGGGGGAGAAAGCAATTACACCAACAACTACAGTATCTCAGTTAGTAACTGTTTGTAAATAAACCAGGAATAAATTGTAGTAAAACAAAAATCATTTTTTGACCAATATGCAGACTCATAACCAAATTTCTATGCCTGACAACAGTGCATGCTGGAGTCATAGTAATGTTGGCATAGCTACATGAGAAAACTTTGCCTAAATTAGACATCAGCAATCCACAATCTTCAGTCTCCCTTTCTCCTTTCCCCTCCCCTTAGTCTCCTCTCCTCTTGTTAACTTAGCAACCATTTTGCTTGGCAACAAAGTCACTGGAATAGTTTGCAGTCACTAAATGAAGAAATGGTGTACTGACAAAAAAGAAGTTCTAAGACAAATGTAACAGTCCCTGTTAGAACCTCATCCCTGCATGATTTGTTGAGTAGACAGGAAACAGCAAATCTATATATAGCTAAAACCCTTCATTCCTGTAACTTGATCTGCCTGAAACAATGCACCACAGGGCAACAATTTTTGAACCAAGGTATCTGCAAATAGGCTAACTTAGATGTGCATCCAAAATCCAGGACCCAAAAGAATGAAATTTGGGGAAGTTGTGTCTGCTTTGGGGTTGCTGGTATGATGCTCAACAGTTTCCAGCCACTGTTGCAATCCTATGCCCCTTCCCATACCCAGTAGCAGTCACTTATCTGTCTGCTGGAAAGGAAAGGGAAGATTTCTAAAGCTCCCTTCCAGCTTCCTAAAAAAAATGTCAATGTGAAAGCCAGCAGGAAGTCAGAAAACAGTCCTGTTCCCACTATCTTTTTTTCTGTCCTGTAGTCATTCAGTTTCTCTGTTTAAATAAGGAAGCATCTCTGAAAGAATGGCTCAGCAGGTCAGGGGTTGTCTGGTATCACCCAAAGAACCCATGTTCAATACAATGATAGTTACTATTGGTCATATGCTGTAGCACTATGGAAATATAATTCAGCATTATGTTGTAAATATCCTCTTTCTCAGAAAAAAAATTCAGCCTCAGTAAGAAATATCAGGGCAAGGAACACATAAATTGCTTGCAGGCTTACATCAAAAGTTTGTCTTTACCATCATACTCTTCTCGACAGCATCTGGCTAGATTTCTTTGCAAGCCAAAGATATGGAATTGATGGGTAATAATTTGATGTTCAGATCCATACAGTCAAGAATGACTTCTGTCGTTGCTTCTTGCATGGGAGACTTCTAGAGAATCTGTATTTTTAGGATCATTTCATTTAATCAAAATACCTTTTTCAACTGACTATTCATGTTCAATTTAACATACATTTACCACTCATAAAATTTGCTTTTGTAAATGGATATTCTAGTTTTAATCACATTTCTTTTTTAAAACTGAGAAAACTCTCTGTTTACACATTTTAGCCCACTAGGCTTTTGAAATATGGCTTCTTCTAATGGCACTGTTTGCATTAAAATATTTTGTAGGATTTTATTTATTCACATCCTTTCACTTGTGATTAAATTTGATCTGGTTTACACCATGTTTTTGTCACATTCATTGATATCTACTTTGGTTTGCTAATTACTCAAGATCCCCCAGGTGCATCCTGTTGCTTTCTATTTGTTGCAGTTTATGCTATTTCTGTTTTGCTTGTTTTCAGATCTTTATGTGAACTTCCCAGATGGCATGATGTCTTACACTTAATTTGTCTTTTTTAATAATAAAAAGGTTTGTTCCTCATTGTTTCTTTCAAAACAGAACTGATACATTTAATTGCCAAGTCTCAGCTTTGCTTGTCTATTTTTATTTTTTTTAAATTTAAGGCCCATTCGGCAGATGCCTTTAAATATAATATGAAATGAAGTTTTTGTTGACTTAGAGATGGGAAGGTAAATTATAGTATAAGCAGACAACAAGCAGATACAGATTGAGAATGTCTATTTTGCTTTGATGTTTTTCATCACCTCAAAATTCAATTTCATAAGTAATTTTTGAATGATTCTGAATTCACATATAGAAGCAAAGTACCTTTAGGATTAATCAGATCAGCTTTTTGTAGCTTCCATAAAGCTACCAACCCATCAAAATTCAAATATCAGAATACAGACACATTGTTTCCTATCAATTTTACAGACTTTTTTAGTAAAAGAAGAAACTTTTCTACCTTTACCAAATATTTCTCTGCAATGTTTCTTCAAGACCAATCACATCCAGCTGTGAGACTTTATGAATCAATGATATTATGACATCATTGTCACTGTTTCTGCAAAACATTACTAAAAAGTTAAGCTAAATATAATGTTGGCTCAGTTACAGCTCCCAGTAAACTGAGTTTTTCCTATTTCTAGTTCAGTGTACCAGGTGAACAGGAATTCATAGCTTATTGATGAGTTAGTTTTGTGCTGCAACAAACCTATAACCAATCCACAGAGGATCAAGGTAAGATTGCCTTCGAAAGGATATACAACAATCAAGAATTGGCCAAATTATTACCCTGTTCATCTGCCTTGTTTTAGTTTATTCAACAAATCATGGTTAAAATAATGCATGATTTATTTTTATTTGTAAATAGATACAGTATGGATGTTGAACTTTATCAAGCTTTTGATTTCTTTGCTTGTTTCTTTTTTTTGCTTTTTTTCTCTTCGTGAGCAGAGCTCTCAGTGTTTCTGATTTCTCCATTATATTGTTTGTCTTCTGATTAATGAAGAAGATTAATAATTTCATTTTGTTTTTCTGAAAGCTTTTGTATTTGAAATCCAAAAAGCATAGGAAACAACAAACATTTTAAAACTCTCCAGGTGTACATAGATGTGTAGTTCTCAGGACCCTGAATGAAATGTGAAAGTGATTGAGGCAGTGATAATAAAAGTACAACACAAATTAGAATGATCTTCCTTTGGAGGCCAGAGTAGTGTTAATAATATTTGCCTTTTGAAGATGAAGACCTGGTTTTAATCACTCATTTAGGGCATATGATCCTTTTTCTAAACATGCCTTTGTCCCTTTACTGCTTCTCTGTCAGTGAGACATATGCAGTATATATTTCACTTTGGTTCATTATGTATTACATTTGGTCCTATTGTTTTGTCTTAATGAATATAACCTATGATCTTTCCGAGAATGAGCAGTTTATAAATAAGTAGAGAGGCAATGTTAAGGAAAAGTGAATATAGGCACTTGGTGTGAGAACATAGCTGGAAAATGTCTAGCAACCCTCCTTTCTTCCATAATCAAATCTTCTACTTCTTTGGTGAATATCAAGTCACCTTTTTCAGAGTGACTCAATGAGAAAGGAGAGGACAAGAAAGAAGTTCAGTTTGCTTTGTCATCTTCCCTTGAGAAAGGTATGGAGAAAAAACAAATTGGCACAGGCAGCCAAGGAACAGAGGAGGAGGTGAGAAGTCACACAGCTGTCAGAAATTGGAAATAGATTGATTACTACTGAGTCTTCTCAAAATTGACTTTTTTGAATTTTCAAGATTTATTCAAATTTCTTTTCCGTACTTCTAGACATGTGCTATGACTAAAGCTGCTTACCAGCATCAGCCACATTAAACTGCCATGAAAAAAGGGACCAAATCTCTATTTCAATGCAATGCAACAAAGCAGTTTTGCATTAATATCCCCTGAGAAGTAGAAAGAAATCCAGTACAGGAAGCCTAGCTTTGGCATGCATTAAAGACACTTGTGCAGAAAAGATACATGAATCACAAAGAAGCATTGTTCAGACAGCCAATTTTTGAATCAGTAAAATCACATTCAGTGATTATTTGAAAGAAACTGTGAGATCCGGGTTTCTAGCCTTATTTCCAGGAGGAAGAGAAAGGAGATTATACAATAAAAATATCACGTTGTTCGCTTTTTATTAAGTAAAAAGCCAAGGGTACGTTGAACGTTCTATCTGAATTAGTTAAATGAAATATTAACATTCAAAATATCCACATATAGTAAAATAATAACAATAACCATATTACAAAAATAACATTTTTATTTATGATTATTTAACTAAATAATGAAATATCAACTATCATCTTTAACTCTAGAGATGGTATTGAAGAAGAAAAGATGACCATATGAAACTGGAGTGAACTCATGGGACCTCCACATGAAGATATTTATATTGTTTTAGCATGGCATGTTGGGCAACTGAGCGGACTTTCTTCTGTATCAGCTGTGTCATAAGAAGAATTTTTAAACTTTTTATTTTCAAGTTTAAAATACTGGAGTTTCATGTGATTTGGAGCCAATCAATTTTTCCATTTACAGGAGCTCTTATCTCGCCTATGTTCTGAACTCAGAGCTTTGTAGCAGCTAAGACTTTATCCTTTAGCCTAGTTTAATCCTAGAAATAAGAAATTTATTGCTTTTACAATCCCAATTCAATCCCTGATTTTCCTTTGTTATACAAACTTAGTCACTTTCATAAATCCACTAAAACTTTCAGTTTTTCTCTACTAATATAAGCAACATTCACTAACCTCCTTCCTATAATTTTGGGTGCAACTACTGTAAAAAAGGACCAGGCTACTAGATTGAGATATATCCAGTTAATGCCTAGATAGATAAACTAAATTGTGAGTTCTGGCAGTCTTGGGGTCTTACTGAGGATAGAGTTACCTGCCATTGGTTCAAAGAGATCAAAGTTAATAAATGTGAGAACTGGAACAGTTCCAAACAGAAAACTTTCAGTCTGTTACCAAAGCAAAACAACAGAGACCATTCTTCACAAACAAAAGAGATTGGGTTCTAGCCCATTACATTTTGGAGTGTTTAACACTGTTTGCTTTCACCTTAGGGATATTTAGTAGTTCCATACCTGGGAACTACCTATAAGAGCCTACATATAGGCCTGAACATGATATGACCTGTCTTGGTGCCGGAACATGGGAAATATTATATATATATATAAGTTTTCGCGGGTACTTACATGTGTGCTGTTCAGCTTCCTTCGGGTATTATCCCACATCATTGTAGTGCAAAGTTGTAGCAACGTTTCAGCAGAATCTCATCTGCCATCATCAGGCTTCTGTATTGAGTTTGTATGTGGGTCAGGCTCTCACAGCCGTTGGTTTTAAATTTGAGGCTAGCCTATTGCTGTCCCAGGATGCTTTTTTCTTCATCCTGATTGGTTGGAAGTCTTGGTCTGTGTTTTATTGAACTTGGAGTTTGTTTGATTGGTGTCACACCACAAGCCAGGCAAACACCTGGGCAACAAAGAGACTCCCTCTGATACCTCCAGCTCAAAACAACCCCCAACCAGGCACCCAGATGAAACCTAGCTTCCTAATAGATAATAGCCGTCCTTTCATGTGAAGCCAAGCTGGCACTGAAAGCCTCCAATACAGGATAACACAGGTGTTGCCGGCCAATCAAAGCCAGAAAACAGACAGAAGAAACCAGAAACACCAAAATAAAAACAAACTCCAAGTCCAATAAACACAGACCAAAACTTCCAACCAATCAGGATGAAGAAAAAAAGCATCCTGGGACAGCAATAGGCTAGCCTTCAAATTTTAAAACCAACGGCTGTGAGAGCCTGACCCACATTACAAACTCCATACAGAAGCCTGATGATGGCAGATGAGATTCTGCTGAAATGTTGCTACCACTTTAAAAGCACTACAATGACGTGGTGGGATAATACCCGAAGGAAGCTGAACAGCACACATGTAAGTACCCGCGAAAACTTTAAAAAACATATATATGTGTGTGTGTGTGTGTGTGTGTGTGTGTGTGTGTTTAACCTGTCCATACTTGGACTGGATATAAAGTGAGATTGAAGGAAATAATTAATACAAGCTATTATTCATATTGCTAATTTTTTCCTTCCACTTCTTATAACAGTTATGCTGTGTGTCTTTTATTTTGTCTTTCTTTTCTCTTCCAACTTCTAGAATGGAGATAAGCAGTTAATCAGAGATACGGCAACACATCAATTAAATTCCGAGCGGTATGTTCACAGTTTTAAAGATCTGTCCAACTTCTCAGGATCAATAAATGTTTCCTATCGCTATCTGGCTGGCACACCTTTACTAAGAAAAAGTAAGTAACATAATTTTTCCATTTTCTTAACAACAAATAGTGTTTTTATCTATTCTAAATGTCACAAAGAAAATGTGGCAGAAGTAAGTTCACAAGCTTTTTAGAGGGCAATGAAAAAAGCTTTAAGTTGCCATTAAATTAATAAGCTCCTTTTTCACGGACCTTAAAAAGCTTATGGCAACTCAGAAGAAGAGGTAGGGTTCTGCAATCTCACTGAACTGGGGAACACCCTTTTGATCCATCTAGAATTTTATCTTTACATGTCCTCAAGATGAGCTGAACTCCTGGGGGACCCCTGGACATGCTTGTTAGTTGTATTGAAGTAATTTGTCATTTCTTTTTCCAAAAGGAAGTTGTATTTTTTTTTACTTTCCTGCCTGTTTATTTCTTGGGTTCATTGATTAATTCAAGAACTAACCAGGATTAAACTTTTAGGTTCAGAAAAGGTGAGCTAGATGCTGAGGTTTAGACATAAGAGAGCTCAACGATTTCCCTTTCAAAAGTGGGATATCAAACAAATAGAGCAGCTTTACTTTTAGTAGTTATGACATTTTTCATAGATCTGGAAAACATTTATAATATCTCATTTTCTCATAAAGCAGCTAACAGCAAATTTTGCTCATATTTTGCTCCAATGAACTACCTAATCATACAGGTAAATTAGGAAAGAAAAGCAAGTTTACAAATTGCAATGTCATTTTTTAAACCAAAAATAATTGAATCAACCTCAACTTGCTAGAATGTGCCAAGGCATAATTATGTTTCAGTATCATCATAAGTGATCATAAGCATACAAAATTCTAAAGCAAACAAATCATGTTTTGGCCCAAATTGCAAAACAAGAAAAAAATAGGAGGAGGAGGACCTACCACATCACATCATTTCCCTCTAGGACCCATGAGTTTATGCAATCTGGAAATCTCAAATGAAACTTTAATTAAATCATCCATGAGTATGTTATATTGAGAAATATTTGATCCAAAAGACATAATGCAATTAAATAATCCTTTGATATTCTGTAGATACTATTAACAGTTTCAGACAGCTTTCTTAAACAATGATAGTCCAAATGCTAACCCAGAGAACTTGAGCTATTATCCATCTATGGGGAATGGAATTACACTGCATTCAATGAGAGAAAAAGAGAATGCAAATTCAAAGAAAGGAAGTAGTGGAATTAGAGAAGTGATCTTCTTTAATGGAACATATAGAGAATTAAGCCACAGACTGAGTAAGCAAGCAAGAAAAGAAATATATTAAAAAATGTGGTTTCTTGCTACAGCAGTGAAAGAGAAAATTCCTGAGGCTTATTGTTATAGCAAAGAAAGAAATGCACAGATATAGTATTAAATTTCTTGCAACAGCAAAAAGAAAAAAGTAAAGATTTTAAAGATGTAGCATTACATTAACACAATGAACACATATTTAGTAGCTAAGCAGGGAACATTTGGGCATATTGAAAGTCACAGCTTAACTTGGAATCTGAAAATAAAAAGAGAGGTTGCTTTCTAGGAAAAAAAGCCTAATTGACAAGGGGACAATGAGAGAGAGGGGGAAGGGAGGGAGGAAGAAATAAAGAGAGAGAGAGAAACTACCTTTTCCATCTGTGCTAGGCAACCTTGCCCCATATATGGACATAGTCAGGGTGGAATCAAATTTCTTAACCAGTTCTGTGGGCGTGGCCTAATTTATGTGTGTGGCTTGGTGGTCATGTAACTGGGTGGGCATGGCTTGCTGACTGGGCGTGGCTTGGTGGTTATGTGATTGGCTGGTGGTCATGTGATGGGTGTGGTCATGTGATGCATGCTGGGCTATGTGATTGGCTAGGTGGTCATGTGATGGGTGGGTATGGCTTGGTGGTCATGTGATGGATGGGCATGCTAGGTGGCCATGTGACTGACCAAACCAAATATCCTTGCTTAGTAACCAGTTGCTTAGCAAGTGTTCTAATTTACAACTGACCTCTCCAGAGTTACTTGACCTATTTCTGGAGTTTCGACAGCCATGCATACACATGCACACACAAACACACACACACACACACACACTTCTAACCCTGCTATTCTATGATTCTGTAAGGGTCTCCTGCTGGAGCAGGGGGTTGGACTAGAAGGTGACCTCTGAGATCCCTTTTAGCCCTAGAATGCTGTGCTGTTTCAAAAAGTCTTCTGAAGCCAGTGTTTGTGTCCTTCCTTCCTCTCCTTTTTTTCTCTCTTCCTTCCTCCCTTTCTCCATGTATCTACCTATCCATCCATCCATTTATCTCATTCACTTTCTCCTCCCTCTCTCTTTCTTTCCTTTCTTTCCTTTCTTTCTTTTGTTATCCCTTCCTTCCATCCCTCCTTCTTCCTTTGTCCATCCCTTTTCTTCCCTTCTCTTCCTTTCTTTTTCTTTCTCTCTTCCTTTTTCTTTCCTTCCCTTTTCTTTCTTTTCTTTGTCTCTCTCTCTCTTTCCCTCTCTTTCTTTCTCTCTTTTCCTTTATCTCTCTTTCCATCTCTCTTTCTCTTTTTTCTCTCTCTTTCTATCCCTTCCCTTCCTCTTTCCATCTCTCCTTCTAAAGGTAGGAAACCCACCTGAAACAAACACACACACACACACAGTTCCAACCAGTTCTCACGCTTGTTTACACTGCCACATGTTGGAATTTCCCAAATTCCAACACGTGCATTGGCCAGATGCAGAGATAGCTGCTTGCTTGCTCATCCTGATTGTCCTGGAGCAAGATGCCTGGATTCCCACCCTGTCCCAAGAGTAAGTTGTTCAGACATGGCATTTGGGGTGAGTTTGCTCAATTCTCTTCCCCCTTCCGCATTTCTTGGGTCTCTTTTGTTTCATGCTCCTTCTGCCTGCCAGAGAGGTTCCCGTGGTTGGAAAGAAAAGAAAAAGATGAATGGAAGGATAGAGGGAAAGAAAGAATGAGAGAATGAGAGATCACAATCAGAAGCTTTTCAACATTTGTGGCCAGCCTGGGAGGAGGGTATAGAGACCCCCTCCCCTATTCCTCTCAATCTCCCTTCCTCATCTCCCAAGTTTTTCTTTTCTCCCATTCATTCTCTTTCTCCCCTACCACCTCCTGAGGGTGAATTGGTGCTGGTTTGAATGGAAGTTTTCTAGGCTGTGGAAAGGACAGTGGGTTTATGCAGGTTTGGGCTCAGGCCCCCAGAGCTTATTTGGGAGAAGTGTCACTCTGAACCCGGACTGCTTTGCTCGTGGCTGCATTGCCATGGCAGACCAAGTTGGGGTGTGTGCATGTGGGGTATCCACTGAATCTTGGTGAGGTGTGTTTAACCAGAGGTGTCTCCAGCTCATTGAGAATGACCCCTTTATTCCTGCTGGCTTGTGAAGCCTCTTTCTGCTTCCTCCCCATCTCTATTCCTTTTCAGCCTTGCCAAGAGAAGGGGATTGCCCTCTGCTCACAGCTAACCACCTTCGAGGATATAAATCCCTTGCTTTTGCTTCTCCCTTCCCTGGGGAAGGGGAAGGAGGAGGAAGGGTGAGAAGAGTGGCATGAGAAGGCTGCCCAGGGAGGCAATACAGTGGGAGGGGAAGGCTGTTCAGGAAGGCAATGCAGCAGGAGGGGAAGGCCACTCAGGGAGGCAATATGGTGGGAGGGGCAATACAGTGGGAGGAGAAGGCCATTTGGGGAGGCAATACAGTGGGAGGGGAAAGGCCACTTGGGGAGGCAATACAGCGGCATGGGAAGGCCATTTGGGGAGGCAATACAGTGGGTGGGGAAGTCCATTCAGGGAGGCAATTTGGCGGGAGGGGAAGACCGCTCGGGGAAGCAATATGGCAGGAGGGGATAGTCATTCAGGGAGGCAATATGGTGGAAGGGGATGGCTGCTCAGGGAAGCAATATGGTGGGAAAGGAAGCCAGTTTGGGAGGGCAATACAGCAGGAGGGGAAGGCCATTCAGGGGGACAATACGGTGGTGGTAGCAAGCCTTGCTGTTTCCTCTTGCACCCTCTTTGGCTGAGCGCAGTGCCCCCCTGGCCGTATCTTCTCAGGCCAGGTGAAGAGTGGCTACATGGTATGGGAGGCAGCTGGGCGAGTAAGCAAAGGAAGGCTCATCAGACACCATGAAAAGGATGAGTGGGAGGGGTGGGGAGGGGAGGGGAGGGGTCAATCAGAGGCATAATTTGCCGGTTCTTTGAACTGCACAGAATCAAAACAACTGGTTCTACTGAACCTGCCCAAACTGGTAGAATCCTACCCCTGGACATCGCCTTATCTTTCTTTCAGGGATTTCTTTCCTGAGGCATGGTTAGTTAAAATGGAAGAAAGAAACATGATGGAAATTAGAAGAATATCAGAAAATGATTGGTACTGCCAACTGAGTTCTTTTATGTCTTTTCTCCTGGCATGAACAAAAGATTACAAAAACTGTTGTTTGTTCTGGCTTCTTCAAATCACTTGTTTAAAAAGAATTCATTGTTAAAACACATTCCTATGAAGACATTTTCCTGCTCAGTCTTTCATTGCAGTTTCAGAGTTCAACAATCTTTGTCCGCTCTTGAAATTATGTAGCTGTTTGGGAATACCACAAATAGTTCAACTTAATACTATATCATATTCATTTATGGATTACATGAGAGATGCAGTTTTCTACCAAGATCTCCTGTTTATCTAAAGATTGATTGATAACCATATTAAAGAAAATAGCTGGCATTCTCAAAAAACTGTGATGATGTAAACATACAATTGAGATTGATGGGCTCATATCATGTACAGTAAAGTTATTTATGAGATGTAAAGCAAAATTTTTCATAATATACCATAAGCAGAGAACTCTTAACAAAAATCTGGGATCAAATTTGTCCTGATAAATTCAGACTACCAACATCTACAGATCTCCAAAGTAACACAGACATATAATTTGTGTAACTATGATGTATTTTAATAATGATACCTTTAGCTTATAAATAGCCAAAACTTTGTAGAAATTAAGTGAATTCTTAATTCTTTTTTGTTTCCAGGCTCCTAAAAATAGGTCTTTGTTTGTTTGGATGAACATGAGGTTCTCTATCCATATTTACCATGTGATAATTTTGATATAACAGCAATTGCCCTAATTTCTCCTAAAATAATAAGGCAAACATACTAAGGTGCAATAGAGAAGATATTATTTCTAAAACTGCCAGTTTTGGTGCTTTAAATTCAAAGTGCCAAAATTAAGTAACCCAAGCAATTTTGAAAGGACAATTCAAAATATATTCTTACATGAACCCAGATATACCTAAGTATAGTTACAATCCCAACACTTTGAATGGAAGATATTTTAGCATAATTTAGTTCACCCACTTTAGCACGTACAGTTTAAAAGTCTATTACTTGAACTGTAAGAGGACATTTCTTTTTGAGATATGGAGATGGACGGATGGATGGACAGACAAGGCAAAATATTTGCTGAGAAATATATGCAAGGATTGTTTCAAAAGCAGCAAAGGCAAAGAGGAAAACGTTCTGCTGGACATATACAAATATTTTTTGGTTATGTTTTTATCTTCCAGATCATGTGTTATGAATAACAACTAAATTTGCTTTGATTGCTCAGTTCTATAGAGCTTATTGTTTTTTTATTTTTGTTATTATTCAGGATATCTTACCATTGGACTATCTTCAGTCAAACGGAAAAAAGGGAATTATTTGCTGGAGACAATCAAGTCCATATTTGAACAGTCAAGTTATGAAGAACTGAAAGAAATTGCTGTGGTTGTACATCTGGCAGAATCTGACTCAACCTGGTGTGACAGCATGGTTCAAGATATTTCACAGAAATTTGCCCATCATGTAATTGCTGGGAGATTAATGGTAATCCATACACCAGAGGAATATTATCCAGTTTTGGATGGACTTAAGAGAAATTACAATGATCCAGAAGACCGGGTGAAATTTCGCTCCAAGCAAAATGTTGATTATGCATTCTTGCTTAACTTTTGTGCTAACCTTTCTGAATATTATGTAATGTTGGAAGATGATGTTCGATGTGCCAAAAACTTCTTGACTGTTATTAAGAAAGTCATAACTTCACGAGAGGGAACCTACTGGGTAACTTTAGAATTTTCCAAGTTGGGCTACATTGGGAAATTGTATCATTCCCATGATCTCCCTCGTCTTGCTCATTTTTTATTGATGTTCTACCAGGAAATGCCTTGTGATTGGTTGCTGATACATTTCCGTGGGCTGTTGGCTCAAAAGGATGTCATACGTTTCAAACCATCCCTTTTTCAGCACATGGGATATTACTCATCTTACAAAGGAGCTGAAAATAAATTAAAAGATGATGACTTTGAAGAAGATTCATTTGACCTTCCAGATAACCCACCTGCCAACTTGCATACCAATATGAATGTATTTGAGAATTATGAGGCGAGCAAGGCATATAGTTGTGTGGATGAATACTTCTGGGCAAAAGCACCCACAACTGGAGATTTTTATGTCATTGTATTTGATAGGCCTCTTAAAATTAGCAAAATCAAAGTTGTCACTGGCACTGAAGATCGACAAAATGATGTTTTGCATCATGGTGCTCTGGAAGTTGGAGAAAAAATTGTTGGGGGCAAAAAGGAAAGGCAATGTACTACCTTCTTGAGACTAGGAGAATTTAAAAATGGAAATTTGGAAGTCACAGATGTGGAGCACAAAGTTCTTTTTGATATTAACTGCATGAGAATACTTGTTACCAAAAGCCAAAAGGAATGGTTGATCATTAGAAGCATTAGCATATGGATTTCACAGCTACCAAGTCAATAAGGAAAATCAACAGCAGCAGAATATACCATTGCCTAAATCCAATGAAATAGTGCCATGAAATGACTCCCCCCCCCCCNNNACTCCCCCCCCCCCAGTCTTTTTGCTATAGGTACTGGCAATCTGAGAAATCACAAAACAAATAAAAGCAATCTAGTTTTTACTAGTTCAGAGAGGCAATATTCAAGTATTACATTGTTGGAATGTCTGAATTTTATAGAAGTGTAAACAAGTTTTGTCCATCATTCAAACGCAAATCCACTTCTTTGTTGTTTTCTTCTCTTTTCCCTTTTGGGAAGGACTGATAGTGTTTTTGACATTGCACAATTTATGGATTTTGTGGGCTCATGCCCATAGATTGTCAAAGGAATTGAACTTCGTCATATTCATGTATGAATTTAAAATGTGGTGGTGGTTTGTAATTGTACAGTGGTTGGTGGTTTGTTTTGAGATAATTTTGATAAAGAAGTCCTGTTAATACAGCTGATGTTCTCTTCTGTGAGCATTGTAAAAAAGATATGTTGAAATTACATTTGAAATTACACAATTGATTATAAATCTGTACTTATCCTATAAACTGCAGTAAGTGTATCCACTATTCTTGAATTCTCTACAAACATTAATTGTTCTAGTCAGATTTAATACTTAGAATTGATGGAATAACTGAATTTCATCTATGTTTAATTTCCACTTTTCATTGTTCAAACCAGATTAATGCCATAATGTGAAATATTATTCAAGGTTTTATGCAAAACTATGATTTTTGCATTTGTGTAGAATCCAAATTATTTTAGTAAGCTTAGACCTACAAGAATATTAAGAATTATACATTATGTGAGGTGACAATGAATTCTACCAATGATTTGTTATGCACACATATTCCCAGGAATATAAACTAAAGCTCTTTAGAGCTGCAATACAAACATGGAACTTCTCTTTCAATATGAAAAATATAACAAAACACTAAAATAAAAATTAAACACAACTTAGCATGATAAATTATATGAATGTAAAAGTCTGCCTTATATTGACAAACACTGCACCTTTTTATTTTATTTAGTTATAATATTTCAATCACCACTTTTCCATTACTGCAGAACTTAAGATCCCCAGTTGTATTCCAGCCTTGACCAGGTGATGTGTGTGAAGCCATGCTCCAGCTTTTATTGTCAATTATTCAAGCCAAGGTTGTCACTAGCCACTCTAATCAAACTGCTTTAAAACTGGAACTACTATATATTTCCCCCCATAAAGTATGCTATGGTACTGAACTATAATTTCTCTCTATAGAATTTGCTATCAAGGAGTCCCGGAATACCAATCTACAGTCTCATGTATTGGAAGTGGGATTTGATCAAATAAGCACCCTTCATAGAATGGATTCCTGCCAATATTTGCATTGTCACAAATACACACTAGTGCTATTGCATAGCTTCATTCCATTTTAATATGTCTTATGATATTTTACCCTTCACTTTTCTTAGAAACTATTAATAGGAAAATGTATGAATGATTGCATTTTTCATTATGCTATCTGTGATACAAAATATTTCTCATGATCCACTTAGCCATCCAACTCCATGTCTTTTTATAGAGTTTTTGGCATTGCCCAACTTCCACAAAACAAGGGTTATTTATATCTTGAGAATTCCTTTTTTTCCTCTCATGTTTAATTCATGGAATGTATACTTTATTTTGCACCTCTGACCATAATTCTTTGTACAGTGACCATCTGTATATCTCTTTCTGCTACAAGGAAAGTTGTAATTCTTTGATCAGACTTTCATGATGTGCCTTAAGGCCATTTGTTTGTCCTTATATTGACTACCATCTTTTATTTCCCTGTTTGTCTGATGCCCTTAACTTTTTTTGTTTTCTGTGGTTTCTGTGATTTTTTTCAAGTGATGTATTTCATTGATCTATATGTATGCATTCCCATTGCACAGGGGGAAAATGTAATGCTATCAGATCAGGTAGAAAATTTCCATTTTTTTTTGCTGAAGGACCATTCTGTTTCAAATAAGAAAAAAATAGGAGTGTTTTGATTTTATGCTATGGAATTCCTAGAGTAATCCATATACCTCTCCCCAAATTGTTTTCAATTATCTTTCATATTTAAGCTTAACATCTTTCTTTAAACCTCCCACTCCCAAAACTCATACACAAACTATAGTGATATTTCATACTACTTAGCTAGAAGTAGTTGTCATTGTGCACAGACTTTGAAATTGGCATTTCTGCAGTCTTATGTTGGAGGTGATGGTCATTGTGATAACTGGTGTCAATTGTGACAGTAGCAGTGATAAATCACTATGGAAACAATTGTAAAGAATTTCTATCCTCCTATTGATCTAGCTGACAAAAATGGAAAGTAGTCTTCATTTGAAATTTTGGTCTTTTTAATTTATACTCTACAAAGAGAAAAAATGTTTAGCATTTCAAGAAATGAAGCTACATGCCCAGGTGTACATATCATATCTGAATATACCTAAGAACAAAAACTCTATCCCTCTTATTAGAAAGGATTAAAACCTCTTTCAAAGTTCCATATTCTCAATCAACTCACACAGTTTGGAGTTCTCATGGTAGTGGTAGATTCGACCCTTGCCTTAACTTACCATGACAGCTGTCCATGCCATGTATATATATACTTGATCTTCACAGAGTTTTTTCCTACTTTATTGTTGATCCCATAGAAGCTAATTGGAGGGGGGAGAGAGAGAGAGAGAGAGAGAGAGATGACAGAAATAAATAAATAACAGATATACAGGCAGACAGTTACTCAACTGAATGAAATGTATACCTGATTACTTCAAATTCTTAACCATATTTTCAGTGGAGCACCATCCAAGTGTGGAATAAGAATAATTTTTCCTCTCCTACCCCATTTCCCCTAATCAATATGAGAATTTGTTTTTCTTCTATTTTTGTGCATTTGAGTCCTTCCCTCTGAAACCAGTCTTTTGCTTAGTGTTGCCCCTTATTTTTCTTCTAAAAGTACACAAATATGGAACACATGTTTATATGTTAGAAGTAGCAGTATTACAACTGTTCCACATGTGATCTGTTCGGTACAAAGAATGTTGGCTTTGCCTTCTCTGCATACAAACTGGTACATACTGTAGGTCTGCAAATAAAATGAAATGAAGATGCTTTGTTGCAGATACAGAGTGAAACATTGTTTTTAGCAAAAATATTTTGGAGTGTTAACAACGGGGAAAAGCCAAGGACACTGGTAAGTGTTGCTAAAGGAGACCCCAACATAAGAAAGGGAAGATGATAAGAGGATTGGGGATGCAGTCAGCCAGTAGCCTAGGCCAAGTAGGAGCCTGTTCCTATTTCTTCCTGATGACACACAGAAGTACAGCTGATATTAGAATGTAACCAATGAATGATGAGCATTCATTGGAGAAAAAAGTGTGAATAAAATAACAACTGGTATACTAGTGAGAGATAGACCATTGCCAATTGGGATTTCTTCAACTGTTTCACTGGATTATCATTACTTCATTATTGCAAACATCAACTGTTGGAGCATCACTGAGAAGATTATTTTCTATTAACTAAATAGCCAGTAAGGTAATCTAAGAAAGGAAGACGTGACAAATTAGAACTATGATGATTTGTGATTGTTTTTACAACTAAATGTACCTCCAGATTAAAGAAATCCTTCAATTATACAGCCTGTCCACGCTCGTATACCTTTCTTTCACATGCATAAAGAGTTTTTCTTTGTTTTCTCTTCCCCCTTCCCCCTTTCTTTCAAATACATAAAAACACATGGTATTTGAATGAGCCTCGCTGTAACCTTACTGTCCCCCAATTTCATTCCACTGGCTGTCAAGATAGGAGAGCGACTGAGTTTGGAATATTAAAATATGGACGACTAAAATTGGCAGCAAAAAAAATGTTTAATTTTTGAAGCTAATATACAGGTAGTAGTCCTCAACTTACAACAGTTCATTTAGTGATTGTTGGAAATTACAACAGCACTGAAAAAAGTCACTTATGACTGTTTTTCATGCTTACAACCATTGATGCCTCCCATGGTCATGTGATCAAAATTCAGACTCTTGGCAAATGGCTCATATTTATGATGGCTGCAATGTCTAGGAGTCTTGGGATCATCTTTTGCAAACTTCTGACAAGCAAAGTCAATGGAAAAGACAGATTTATTTAGCAACCATGTTACTAACTTAACAACTGCAGTAATTCACTTAACAATTCTGGCAAGAAAAGTCATAAAATGAAGCAAAATTCACTTAAAAGTGTTTCACTTAGCAACCAAAATTTAGGGCTCAACTGTGATCGTTAAGTCAGGGACTATCTGTATCAGCCAATAATATTTTTACAGTCTAGGTCTGACAGATGGAAGATTGCACTAGACCACGAGTGTCACTCACAGCATCACGTGACATATGCCATCGTGACATATCACAACATTTTTCCCTTTCCTGGAACTGGGGTGGGTGTGTTCTATGTGTGACGCATCTGGCCCATGGGCCCCCAGTTCGACACCCCTGAACTACACAAAACTATTAATAAAGGTGGGTATGACAGAGGGTAGAGGTGAACAGAGAAAAACTATCCAGATTATCCAGGATAAATCTTGACATCTGGCTATCATTTTAATGTGATTTACTTCTGTATTAATTCCTAGACTGAGTTGGATTTATGAACTGCATTATGCCTTCAGCAATAAAATGGCTACAGATCATAATTTAACTATTTTAGGAAACACAGAAATTACCTTATCAGAGTTTAACATATTGTTCCATTAATTTGATACCATCTATCCTGATTGGAAATATATCTCTAGGGTTTCAGAGATGAATATTTCCTAGGTCCATATCAAGATGCCAGGAACTGAGAAAGAAATGTTAGGCTTTCAAAATATATTTTTTTCAACAAATTGTGGTCCATTGCTTATTATACTCTGCCACATTATGGGATGCATATTGCCTACTTTATCCCAATTCAGTAGCCCTATGACAAATATCTGTAATTTTTTTTATGCAGCTGCATGTTTTCTGGTAAGATAAAAAGATGGACAAATTTGTACCTTCTTTTTAGGGATTGTTACAAGGTTTTCATATTACAGAGAGTAATCAAAATTCCAATGCTTAGCACCTGAATCACATTTTTGTTATAGTGTCCCGTGGTCACCTTTTGTGACCTTCTGACAAAGTCAATGGGGGAAGCCAGATTCACTTAACAATCAAGTTACTAATTTAACAACTGCAGTGATTCACTTAACGAATGTGACAAGAAAAGTTGTAAAATGGGACAAAATTCACTGAACAAATTTCTCACTTAGCAACATTAATTTTAGGCGCAATTGTAGTCATAAGTTGAGGACTATGTGTATGTAATATCAAAATGAGCTCTGTGTGCATTAAAACAAAAAAACCTTTCTAAAGGATTTCCAAACTGAGAGATCTCCTTGGAGTATAATTAGTTTCCCAATAGTCAACTCATGAAAAGTAGCACAATAAATTCTTGTACTGGTCCTCTTAGGAATGCAGTGGCCATCCATAATTGCAAAAATTGGTGCCATTTCCATTGCGTTGATTAAAAATTAGGATGAAGGAATGTCTGTACAGACATGCCAAAAGGAAAAGAAGTTAAATTCTGCATTGCATATGCCAGTAAGGCTCTTTCAAAAGGACAGATTATTCATGTGGCTGCAAGAAGTAGTCGGCCAAAAGCTTTCTTGAATCATAAATCAAACTAACTTTAGATGTAGCTTGGCAAAACAAAAAACAAAAAAGCTATTTAAAACACAAAGTTCTACAAAATAAATGATCCAACAAACAGCCCTGGAAAATGCACAAAAGTTTATCCTTCTCAAAGAGAAGAACCTTTGTTTAAATTTCCTCTATTTCCTTAGCAACCATCCATGTCACTAATCCCTAGGAAAACAGGAAGAAGCTCAGTTTCAAATGCTGGTGTGATTTGTGCCAATTAAAACATCCTTCAACTTTAAGAACATATCAAAATATACTTTAAAAACTTATTTGTTTTCCAAGTTGTATTTTATAATTCTCATGTGAAGGAAGATGCAAATCTTAAGTAAACATTTCTTCATTTTTATTTCTCTCAATGTTAAATATTTCTCTCAATGTTAAATGATAAAAAATCTGATCTGTATATTGAATCCATAACAACAATTAGAAAATGAGAAGGAGGTATTGAAAACCTACTTAGGTTGCATTGAAAGTCTATATGCCAAGCCAAGTCTGAATCAGTACAAGGAGTACATGCAACATTTCAAGATTTAAGTATCATTTTAATCAAAGTCATCTGTGATTTAGAGACCTTTTTGTGAACTGGATGTTCTATTCTTGAAACAACTTTGTCATTGTCTTTATATCATCTATGTCAGTAATTTATTCATTCATTGCTGGAAATAATATACTGTATAATTTTTGGTACTTCACTGTAACTTGTTATGTTTTACAGTTAGTAAAGAATAGAAGCAGATTTCATCTTTAAGATGTTGGTGTCAGTGATGTAATTAGGAACTCAACCTGATGCAAAATATTGACTTAGAAATTTCATCATTTTTTAGAAATATTGATTTCTATCAGTTGTCACAAAGTATTGCAAAAAGTTGAATTTTGAAAGGGGTTATTTAATATAACTGTTTAAAAAAATTAATATTTTAACTTGTGTTAATCAATGGTATTCAGAAAAGAAAGCAAGAAATGTTGCCCTAAACTTGGAATAAATTGCCCCAGTTGGATATTCCTTTGGAATGTTTTTTATTTGGGTTGGTTGGTTGGTTTTTGAATATTATTGTGGCTTATGTTCAGTTTAGTTTGTATCCAACACACTCCCAATCAATGATCCACATGAAAGCAAACACAACTGCCAGTCAGTTCGGTTAGCAAAAAATATCATTCAAAGTTTATTTATTAATCTTAGCTAATGGCAAAAATAGTTAAATGGCAAAACAGATAGAAGGCCGACAAAAGCTGGGAAGAGACAATTGGCAAGACATAAAAGGGCAAAGGACTTTGTAAGGACAACATGCATTCTCAGTTCTATCTGTCAAAAGGAGATAGTTGCTCACTGTTACTCATGTCTTGGTCACTTGGACAATGTACTCTACATGGGGCTTCCCTGAAGACTATCAGGAAGCTTCTCTTGATGGAGAATGTGGCAGTGCAGGTAGATATGCATGCTTCTAGAATAGCACACATTACACCTCCACTCCAAGAGCTGCATTTGCTACCGATTTGCTTCTGGGTCCAATTTCAGGTGCTGACTTGGACTATCATGGCATAGGTTCAGGTTATTGAGGAACTGCCTTTTCCCACTGACATCTGCCGATCCCATCAGATCTGATAGAAGAACTATGCTGTTGCTCCCATCAACTAAGGAGTTACATTTGGTGGGACCAGAAGATGAGCCTTTTTCTCATGGCACCCAATCTGTGATACCCTCACCCCTGAATACCTGCTGTTCTCTGTTCATTCCCTATCATCCTTCCAGAAATCCCTCAGCACTTGGCTGTTTCAACAGGTACCTGGGATCTCAGGGAATGATTCTCTGCTGAAGTGGTTTTACTGTTCATAACATCCAATGGTCTTGCCCAGCCTAAAAATAATGACATCAATATTTTAAAATCACATTTTATTTTAATATTGTTATTTATGGTTTTATTGTATGCCACCCATAGTCACATTCTGTGAGATAAGTGGCCATATGAATATGATAGCTCAATGAATGAACAAATATTCTTTCAGATCCACTGGAAACAATACTATAGAAAGCACATTCAGACTTGCGATATTCTATTACTCTTGCTCTTACAATTAATGTAGTCCCAACATATAGAACACTGGTTTCTTTTTTTTTGGCCTGATTTATAGGGCTGACAAATGCTGTTGATAGTTATTATGAACAGTTTGAAAAAGAGCACCTTTAGTTATCTAGTTTTAACTACTTTATATACATAACAGATGCAGAATAGAGATGGAAAGAAGATTCTGGTTGATTCTTTCTCTGTTCTATATCAATGAGCAAAACATTTTCTGGACAGAAATGATGTATCCACCAGTTTTGACAAAACAAACTTAAAATGGAACAATGGAAAAGCAAAATAAGTTCCTTACTGTTTAATGTGTCCTCTTAGACATCAAAAAAGATGATTGCTAGTTCATTCCAAATGCTATTTATCACCAAACTACAAAAAATAACTGTAGGAATTATTTCTTTAAAAAAAAACAAGAACATTTTCATTATTTCTACAATAAATTGTGGAAGCAATTTACTGCCTGCCTTCACAAATGGACCCAGAAGTAGGTGGAACAAAAAAGCAACAACAATAGATTTACTTATGCAGCACAGTACATAAATAATATAATAACAGCAAATATATATTTATGTGGTAATTGGCCTAAAGTCCTTAATCCATACACTTGTATTCTTTGACCCTGCTTGCAGAACTCAATAAGCAACAAACCAAGGAAGGTTTTACATTTGGCAATCTACATTCTCAATAGCATATTGGTTATTTATAATGTGCACATATTTCATAGTTAGCAACCTGCTTGCAGTCTCAATAAACAAAGCACATCATTTTGGCAAAGTTTGACAGTAGATCAACTCTAACTTAATGGATGTGCACTATTCGCATGTGACTAACTTAATGCATGTGCACTATTGGCCACTGCCTGTAAAAAAAAGCATAAAAAACACATGTAACAGACAGACATTTCTTATTTGACTTTTCCTCACCCCCACCTTTCCACCTCTAAATTAGATCCAAATAAAGGCAGCACAAGTAAAAGCAGCTGCTACTGTACTCTAAAAATTTGAATGGTGAGTGTGTGTGTATATGTGTGGGAGGGAGGGTCAATATTCTCAAAATGGCCACTTTAAATCTCGAATGCTGAAGGTATGGTCAGTTGAGCGCATTTATTTATCTGGAAATAAAATATAGGAACAAAAAGTACCCGTTTCATTCATCAGATCCTGTAGAACAAAGATTTTAATCTCTGTTCTATAGAATTAGGAATGTGGATTTTGTATATTTATTTTATAATTATTCTTATTTATTTTAAAACTTTATCAGGTTTAACCCACAGACACACACACACACACAAAATAACCAATGCTAAAGGCTTTCCCCCTTAGTTAATATGTTTATTTCCCAAAATCCAGATGTTTATCATGCAGGTTTTGAATACTAGTAAAAACAAGAGAACGTAGCTGCCTAGGTTTCTAAAGATATAATAAAATTTGTAGTTATGGGTATACACATGAAATATCTCTGTGGACTGAGATTGTTCTAATTGTCAAATCCCAGGGAAATCAGAAATTCTAAGTAATTCAAATGGGTAAAAAGATGTGTTGAAAGCTTAAACTCTATACAAAAATCTGAACCACTAACAATCAAAGTAAATTGGTGGCAGATAAGAGTCAAAGGAATTCAAGATGGGCAGAACTCTGTTCCAAGTGCGAAGGAACTCATGATTGATTATGCATTTGACCCCTGCCTCAAGCTCGGACCCCTCCCTCAGCCTAGTCATTTTCTACACTTCTACACTAATGTTCTAAAATTTATCATTTATTCAGCCAATATGTATCTAAAGCCCAGCATGTATCAACATCTGGGTTTTTCTTTCATTTGAATGAAGGATCTACATCTCTGCTTGTGCTCTTTTTTTGCATCGATTTATAGCTATATCAGAGCTTTTGCACAAAAACAATCAAACTGGGACATGTTGGTATATTTCTTTGTAGCTACAAGAAGCAATTTCCTTTTACCAAGTGAAACAAAACAAAATTTATTTCTAAATATTACACAATAGCACAGATATAAAGACCCTGTCACACTGGCCGATGGATGCAAAACGTTTGTAAAAAGGACACAGCGGACGAGAAAAATGTTCCATCTCCATCCATTGTTATCCATCTCAAATGGGGAAACATTTGCATAACCAGAGTGACAACACGGAAAGGAATGGAGGAGGACGAGGGTGGATGGAAAGCGGAATGCTCCACGGAAGCCTAGCGGATGGAAGGAGATGGGAGCGGATGGCACATCCACAGGCTTCGGGACCGCAGCAAATGGGATGCGGAACAGATACCAGCAGAATGCAGAGTGGGACGCAAGCGGATGAAGCGGATGCCACAGGAAGTTGCAGATGAAAGTGGATGCAGAGATGGAAGCCTAGCGGATGCCTAGCGTTCACTGCGCATCGCGGGAGGATGCATTGCTGTTCAGCCCCGCGGATATAAAGGGAAGACGCTCCCAAGCAGGTCAACATTCAGAGGAAAGACCTGCTTCCAGACACATCAACTGCTGCTTGCCAGCCTGCCTGCTGCTTGCCTGCCAGCCTGCCTGCCTGCCTGCCAGCCTTGCTGCCTGCCTGCCAGCCTGCCTGCCAGCCTGCCTGCCTGCCTGCCTTGCCAGCCTGCCTGCCAGCCAGCAACCACACAACCATGGGGAAGAAGAGAAAGCCTCAGACATTCTGCTGCAGACCTGGCAGAGGCAGGGCCCCCTCCCACCCCCCTGGCCTTCACTCTGTTCTTGCTGGGGCTTCTGCAGCACGGGATCGCTCTTCTGGGGCTGGGCTTCTGCTGCTTCTGCTTCTGCGAGGAGCTTATGATGCTGCTTCTGGCGTGTGGTGCTTCTGCTCGTGCTTACTCTGCTGATGCTGCTTTCTGGCGGTGGTGCTTCTGCTGGTGCTTACTCTGCTGAAGCTGCTTCTGGCGGTGGTGCTTCTGCTGGTGCTTACTCTGTTGAAGCTGCTTCTGGCAGTGCTTCTGCTTGCTTACTCTTGCTGGCGCTGCTCCTGTCTGGTGCTTCTGCTGTGTGCTTACTCTGTGAAGCTGCTCCTCGTCCTACTGGTGCTCCTGCGTCGCTGCTGGTGCTCCTGGTCCTGCTGGTGCTCCTGGTCCTGCTGGTGCTCCTGGTCCTGTGGTCCTGCTGGTCCTGCTGTAATGCTGGCGCTGCTTGGGTCTTACTCTGGCTGCTGAGATCCTGGTCCTGCGTGTTGTGCTGCTGTGCTGCTGCTGACTGGTCCTGCTGGTGTAGCTGAGTGCTGCTGCTGCTGGTTGGTGTGGGGAGCAGCTCCTACAACCTTGAAGCCCCTCTGAATGAAGGGGACATGTGGTCCTGCCAAAGGGAGGAAGAGGCATACGCCGAGAACGGGAGAGGAGTCAATACAACATCAAGCTGGACATGGAATGGGTGCTGGAATGCTGAGAGAGAATGAGTTTCTACGGACGAAGGGACAGGCTTATTAGGGACACCAAAAGGAAGCAGCTGGTTGGAAGAGAAGGGGAGAGTCTTGGGCTACACTTCAGAGAGTGCTCCTCAGCTGGTGCGAAGCACATTCACACCTGGTACGGAAAGCTGCACCTCAAGAAATCTGGCCAGTCTGCGGTCAAGCTGATGGACAGAGAGACCTACATCATGGCCAAATGGCAGCTTCCTGGAGGCTGAGATCCGCAGCGAGGAGCAGCCCCTCTCCACAACCCTCTATCTCAGGCAGCCTGCTAAGAGCCAGTCCTCTTCCGCTGAGATTCAGCTCCTGTCTCCAGGCAGGTGTCTGTGGAGCGTGCCATGATGGAGAACCGCGCGGACAGCTGTTCTACCGTGGCGGAGGAAGCCGTGGAGGACTCCTGCTCAGTGGGAGAAAGGAGACGACTTCACACCACAGTCAACCCGCATACACCCCCAGCTCCCACCTCCACAGAAAGGCAGAGGCAACAGAGGGACAGAGCACACTGTCCTGCTGGAGTAAGAGGACACATCAGGAGCAGCATAGATATTCCTCTCTCAGCTGGTACACACGACTCCTCATCCCCAAACACACAAGCCCTTCCTCACTATGTAACCAGACCCCTCATGGACATGGGCGGAACCCCAGACCAGGTGGTGAAGGACAGGATCACCGATACTGCTTCACACACCCTCAGATCCAGATGAACCTGCTCCACCCAGTCCAGGTCTGCTTCCTCACCCCCAGGTGACTGTCCTTCCCATTCAAGGATTCCATCTAGGCCCTCCCTACCGGCTACGGCTACCAGGAGGTCCAAAGCACAGGCAGCAGCCCTTCCCAGTTCAGGCACAGGTTCATCGGATGCACTTTTGCCATCGGTTCACATGATGCCACCAATGCCACCCACGCCAATTGCTGCCACCGATGCCACCGATGCCACCCACGCCAGTCCTCACCCAGCTGCAGACAAGACAGCTCCACTACACTGCTCCTTCCTCCACCCCACAGCCAACCCGGCCTCAGTACATCTGTCGTCGGTACGGGCTGACCCCCAGGGCATGGAGGAAGGAGCTCTCAACATCAGGGGCTGAGCCAGCTGTCTGAGAAGCTTCCTCAAACACTGTCCCCTGTTGTCTCTCGGGCAGGGACCCCTGTGCGCTTCAGACCAGCACTCCAGCACGCAGCCCCATCCTTCACAGCACCTGGACCCTTCACCCTGGAGCTGGGGGACACACCTCTGAATGAAGAGAAGAGTGCAGAGACTGGGTGGCAACTGTAGACTTTATTTGGATACTTGACCTGGGTCATTTTTCTTTTACAGCTTGTTATTAATAAAGATATCTTTGCTTCACCACTTGCTTCATTTATTTTGTAAATAAAAGTCTTGTGGAAACTTTTAGAAATGGTTTAAGCCTTGCATGCTGTGGGGTGGGTAAGGATAGCAGTGGATGGGCAGGGATATCCTTTTGGGATTGGGTAGATAGCTGTGGGGATGGGAGGCGATACCTGTTGGGATGGGTAATGAGCTGTGGGAATGGGCAATGATACACTTTGGGATGGGTTAAGATAGCTGTGGGATGGCAGGGATACCTTTGGTGGTTAAGATGCGGTGGAATGGGCAGGATATTTGGCGATGGGTTAAGTAGTTGTGGGAATTGAAAACCTCCAGTGATAGGCATAGTGGGATTGTATGGTCCACCCTCCGCTGCCACACAATTGGCCTTTATTATCAGTAAAATTTATTCATTGATCCACACATTTGAACATAACACCAACTCTTTATTAAATGCCCTGTTCATTGTAGGCCCACCCAACTACATGGCCCAATCTCATCAGTGTGATAGACGGGCTGAAGGAAGCTCCATTAATCATCTATTCATCCTGTCTTGCCACTCCACTGCTCCAGCTGGTGGATTCCACACAGTGTCTCAGGAGGTTGCCTGCTTCTTCCCTTCACGTGAGGCTCTGTTTGGCTTGCACATCCTCAGTGTCTATCAGGTGTTCGCCCTTGCCTCCGATCTCCCAGGCTCCATGTCCCATTGCCTTGTGGAGGTCCATGAGTCGTGTTCTGCAAGACTGAGGTTGGGCGGTAGCAGGTGCGCTGGATTGTGCAGGATGCAGCAGGCTTCCAGGATCCTCCTCACGGTCTCTGGGTTATGCTGCATGGTGGTGAGAAGTACCTGGAACCTGTTGGCCAGGATGCCAAAGGCGTTCTCTCACCACCCGCCTTGCCTGACAGCCTGTAGTTGAAATCCTCTATCTTCACGGTGAGGAGTCTGGAATTGTAGGGCTTCATGAGGTAGGTTCTGAGGGAGAAGCGTCATCCCCCCGATGAAGTAGGGACATCTTGTGTGTTGTTGGCAGGGGGTCTGATCTGGGAAGCCCAATAGAGATGCAGTTCTAGCCCCTCCTTGAGGTCACTGGTGTTGTAGTACATTGGGCATCTGAAGCTGACCCGTTGCCTGAAGCATCGATGTACATGAACTTGTAGTGCAGCATCGACCATGGCAAAGAGGATGATATGGAAGAAGCCTTGTAGTTGAAATAAGTGGACCCCGACTTGGCTGGCGCTTTGCAGGCACGTTGCTTCCCATCTATGGCTCCAAACTGTGTGGGGGAAGTTCCACTTCTGACACCACTGCTCTGCAATTTCTTCCAGCCTCTTTCAGTGGAGGGACTGGAGAGCTCCTCCAGGTATTCTTCAATGATGGCCTGCACCACTTTCTGAACACAATGTGATGGTGTTCTGTGGCACCTCTCACGCCGTACTTGCATGCTTCCTGTAGCTGGTCCCTGAGGCCAGTGCGTATGCAGAGTCAGTGCTACCTGAGCCGCGGTCAGGCTGGCCGGAATTGGCCGCTCAACTTCATCCAAACATGGCTGGAACGGCATCCTCATGAAGTTCTGGAATGATGAGGGTCTTCGTTCCTCAGCTCCACCATCAGCTTGTTGTACAGTCCGTACTCTGCTCTTCTCCCGAATCATCTTCAGACCAGACGTTCTGTGGC
>BHFT01031356.1:0-25621 GCA_004320025.1 Laticauda laticaudata | reverse complement strand
AGGGGGGGGGGGGGGAATGACACCTGTAAATATAAGAGATGAGCCTTTTCTGCCATTGCACCTTCTCTTTGGAAGAGCATTACCTCTGAGGTGAGGTTGGTCTCTACTCTTGTGACCTTCAGAAAGTCTGCTTTTTTTCAACAGGCCTAGGAAACCCATGGCAATTGGAAATCTGCATGCTGACTACATCACATGTAATATCCTGATGTGGTCTTGTTCTTGTTTTAATTATGTTGACTATTTTTGTTGGTTTTGTAAAATGCTTTAAATGTTAGTTATGTGTTATAGTTATAGTTAGTTAGTCATGTGAGATGAGCAGTCATATAAATTTGATAAATAAATAAAGGCTGCCTCTGAATTGGCTTCTCTTTGTCTTTCAAAGGGGAATTGTGCATCACAAATACATTTCTTAGGAATTTTCCACATAGTTATGTACATCAGTTGAAAGAGATGTCTCCATTACAACTCAGTAGACGCTTTTCATTGTTGAAACATAGGCCAGATGCATGGATGGATGGATGAAAGCTTTTACAAGAACCTTTGATGGATTATTTTATGATTTCCAGTCTGCCTTTAACATAAATTTATGTTGTAGATATTGTCAAAAAAGCAACAGCCATAGAAGTAAATGTAAAAAGCAACAGCCATAGAAGTAAATGTGGTAATATCTAGGATAACATTCTTGTGTGTGTGGAAATGCTATATTCTTTTGATGTTGAATTAGAATAGGGGGAGAAAAAACTAATGTGGAATCAACAGCAATTTCAGGGTTCAAGCTTATCATGTCCTGTTGACATGGCTTTGTCACCTTAGTAAAACCTTTTGTTTAGAATAATAGTTGAGGATCATAGTTCTCACTGCTGAAACTGAATGACTTGTGTTATATTTCTGTGCTACAGGATCTCCTTATTCTTTCTGCTCCTTCAGCCCAGGAAAGAAAAGATTATCTTTGAGTGAAGCAATATTTTTCTTCCAAATAAGGAGTAAGTAAGTAAGTATTACTTACTCCAAATAAGGAGTAAGTAATAAGTAACAGCAATATTTTTCTTACAAATAAGGAGACCAAAAGTAGAAGAGGAGAAAATACTTTATAAATCTTCCACTTGAGAGATGAGAAAGTTAACTAAAGTTACCATGAAGAAATTTTCAGTTGACATTGAAACAGAATATTTTAGTGAATGACATTTATATAGGATCTTTGCTTCAGAACTGAATAATTGATAAATTGTAGTCTTGAACAGGCAACTTTCATTTTAATTCATGTTCAATTTTAAAAGAGCATAAATTATTACAATGTCTCAACAGTGTTCAAAAGCTGTTGTGGAAGCTACATATAGTTCTGAAAAAAGAGGCAAATAGAATAGAATAGAATAGAATAATTTATTGGCCAAGTGTGATTGGACATACAAGGAATTTGTCTTGGTGCAAATGCTCTCAGTATACATAAAAGAAAAGATACATTTGTCAAGAATCATAAAGTACAACACTTAATGATAGTCATAGGTACAATGAGACAATGCTGACTTATATTTAGTTGGTAATTCCACATCCTTTATTGGCTACTTAACACATACAACACATACAACACATAACACATACAACACATAACATATACACAAGAGGGGAGAAGTGGAAGGAAATTACCAGTCAAACTCTAATGAAATCACTTTTGTGCTGTCCAGAAATTAACATTCAACATTTTTGAAATTTCTTCAGAACCAGTCTCAGTACTGATGAGCCATTGTGGATAAAACACAGATGTGTGTGTATGTGCATTCAGGAATGCATGCAAGAAAGGGAAACTGAGGTGTGCCTGCATTTTTGTGTGTCTACACTATTTCTAATATTTTCTTTCTAAAGGTTTTTATTATTCTCATCTCACTTTTTAAAGCATGTGGTAACAAGCATTACAAAATCTATTTTTACCAGAGGTAAGTAACAATAAGGAAAAAAAGAATGCCAGCCATTGCAAGCAAGCACAGCAAGCATTTTTAATGTGTGGACCTGAGTCAGATCATCAGGAGAAAGGATATATACAGTTCAGAGTCAGAAGAGGAAAACAATGAAGACAATGAAAGAATGATGAATGCAAGCCAGGCTAAATTTTCCAGATTGACAAATGAGAGATTGTTTTCCTTAATATCTAAAAACAGAAGCTAAAATAATGGTTAAAAAGATTTCTCCAATAAGACTATCACTTAAAAGAAATAAAACTTGAACGAGTAGAATCATCTAAGTTCTGAAGCCTCTATGTAATAAGGTACTGTATATGTTTATCTTTGGGTGATTATTGCATTGTGATACAATATACATAAATAAGAATATAGTTTAAATCCAGAATTTGTGAAGAATAGACAGAAGGGTTGAAAATATAAAGTACCTGATCCAACAAAAGATTTCAACTGACAAAAATAGGGGTGTTCTCGCTACAAAAACTTTCGCTGAAAGGATGAAGGATCCATTAGAAAAGTGAAGGACAGTGAAGAAAAAGAAGGGGAAGCAGTTATGATTAATGAAAAAAATGTGTTTTTTTTCTGAAAGTGCTGTTATTGGAGGAAGAAAACTCTGCTAGGTTGTTGGATTCTAGAGAAGTGTTTGATGATAAGGATAGCAAGCAATAATTATGTGGAAAGCAGAATGAAAAAGATATATCCATTTTCAATTCTTTTCTCCCTCTGGAACTCACAAAGCAATGCACTTGTCAAATAAACATCTACTTGTTTATTGCACATGCTTGATGAAGACCTAACAGTTAACTCACATCATGGACCCAGCAAACTGAGTTACTGGTTGTTGTTTTTTTAAACACTTCATGTTGAACACCAGTGGAACCAGATGTCTCCTGTCACTTTTAGAGGATTAACCAAAACTGTGAATACCAGACTTGCTAGTTAAATGACCATCTGTTTTCAAAGGCAATTTACCATACCTTCACCAGATAAATGGTGGGGAATCACTGACTTCAAGACTTGCTGTTGAGTTTTACCTCAGAAGCATCCAGCTGACTACCAATGGAAACTGGACATTGAATTAGCTGGGCCTTAAATGTGATTCAGCCTAGATTTTCTGATGTTTCTATAGACTCATGGGCCTTAAATCTGGTACCATTCCCATGGTGGGGTGCCTGATATTCCTGACATTTGAAGCCATCAAATCCCTGCAAACAACATTTAAAACCACATGTGGAAAGCAGCTGGAAGCAGCTGACTCCCACTTTGCTGCAGTACTTTTCATGCCTCATTAAGTGCCTATCAGCATATAAACATTTATTTCCCACATAACCCCCACTGCCACCATTGTCAAAAGGTTTATTCTACAATCAAAAGGATGTGCTCTAGGCAACATCCTGGCATTTAGGGTTCAAATCCAAGATCACATTATTAGGCAGTTCACAAGCAACATTGATGTGTCATCCTTATTTGTGTGTTTTCAGAAAATGCTCTTTAGTCAGTTTTATGCAGAAAATGAAATTTAGAAAGCAATTCATTCATAATATGGGCCATTTGCTTTGGATGTTTTATTATTAAATATCATTATGAAGCCAAAGATATCACAACTTAATATCCAGTTTTGAGTACACATATGCAGTAAATAATATCGGCACAGTTGCCAGAAGAATTTTAGCAAGTCTGTCACACTTTTCCTGTATGTATAATTGCATAATAAATCAGAACCATCTCCAGTCTAATGTTTAAATAATGCACACACATACACGTTCAGAGTGGAAGAGGGAGAGAAAAAGATTTGGCCAATAAACTGGAAACATTCCAAGTTTATTCAGCCTGCTTGATGATGTATACATATTTTCAAACCAGCCCTTTGCAGAGAAGCTATAAATTGAGAGGCAACTGACATAAACCTGAGATTGAAATTCTCAACCCATTGAATGCTTTTTCATAGCATGAGCTACTTGGAAGGTCCCCAAACAACTGTGTAATATGTTGAATGGCTGTACAAAGGGATGATAAATCCTGTGGGCTATTCTCACTTCTGTTGCTGATATAGATCAGTGGTTGCCAACCAGTGGGTTGGGGACCACTGGTGGTCTGCAAGAAAATTTTGGTGGTCCGCAGAGAAATGTCACCCCCCCAAAGCAATTAATCCAGACTGCGGGAGCACAACACTGCACTACCCACATGGCCCGTGGGAACACAAGGTTTGCATTGCTTGCATTGTGAACAACACGAGGTAGTGAGAGGTGGGGGGAAAGAGCAGAGGGGGGAACTTGCCCCATTCACTCCACGCGCTTCGCCTGGCCACCAGGCTGCTTCTTTCTGCTTCCTTCTTCTGCTTTTGGCTGCATGTAAGGAAAGCAGCAAAAGTCTTTCTTTCTCTCTCCCAAACTCTGCCAGAAATTAGTTTTTGGGACCCTGCAAGGCATCCTGCTCCAAGAGGCTGCACCGGCATGACAAGTCTCACAAAGACTCATTTCTAGCAGAGTTTGGGGAACAGAAAGAAATATTTCTGCGGCTTCTGCTGCTTTTCTTGCATGAAGCCAAAAGTCTCTTTCTCTCTCTCTCCCCCTAAGAAAGGAGCTGGAGATGGTATTCTGCCTTCCCAAATAAAGAATGAGCGATCAGGAGGAAAACAGGATGGGGGATTATCCTGCAGACTTTTTTTGGGATTTCCCAGGGTCTCTGGTTCTTGGGATTTAAAATTATGTGTTTGGTGGTCCCTGGGGTCCAAAGGGTTGGCGACCCATGATATAGATGACCACCCACTCTGAAGCCTGCAGGATTAGGCACATTAAGTTGGGTTTTTCCCCTTCCTTCTACGTGTGAGGTCTACATAGGTACATGAGTGAATGTACAGAGAGCTATTCTTTAGCCATCTGAATTCTAAACAAAGGTGAAGGTGTGACTCCCACATATATCAGCAGAACCAGAGAGGACAAAACTTGTAGGCACATCTCATTTATTCTTTCAGCATCTTATGGGAATCTTTAAACCTCCCTACCTCTGTACATAAAGACTGCTTACCACTATCCTGATTAACAATTCTTGATATTTCTATTTTTCTTCAATGTTTCAAATGTAGGTTGATAACTATAATATTCTATTTTAGGATATCAACATTTGCATGTTTCTTTTATTTTTCCTTTTACTTCCACAGCTATTTCTTTGAACAAATCCAGGAGTGTCCACTCATCAGAGAGATGATAAATACACTGACTGAAAACATATTCTCTTGCTATGCAGGATCAGGAGAAAATATTCCTATTTGGCTTCTTAACAATTGACAAATATTTCTAAACCTCTATGATAGTCGACCCTTTAACTGTCGATTTACCAGAATCAAAAGTTACCCCATCTTCATATTTTTCATGTTAGAGAATGTATTCCTTCTGATTGTTCATCCAAATGATCTCTTTGAAGTTCAATCAGAACATTACCTGGTACTATGTAACTGGTGCATTTTCTGTTGCTGAACCTTTTACAATAGACATTTAATCATCCCTTGAATGTTTTCAGTAAAGAAGAATCCATAGTGTCTCAGAATGTTCGTGCTGCTCAACTGATCTGAACTTCACTGCTCCTCTGACTCTACAATTGTGCAATTGCTAGTCTTGTCTTTGGTGGAATTGAATCATTCTATATCTTCATTCTAGAGAAGAAGAGGAGGAGGAGCAGGGAAAGACAAGCAAGGAGGAGGAGGAGGAGGAGGAGGAGAGGCAAGGAGGAGGAGGAAAAGGAGAAGAAAGGCAAGAAAAAGGAGAAGGAAAAGGGAAAGACACAGGAAGGAGAAGGAAAAGACCAGACAGCAAGAGATTGCGAGTTCTAGTTCTGTCTTGGCCATGAAAGCCAGATGGGTAACTTTTGAGCCAGTCATTCTCTCTCTCTTAGCTCATTTCACAGGGTTGTAGTTGTGGGGAAAATAGGGGGTGGAAGGAGCATTAGATATGATCACCATCTGGAGTTATTTGTAAAAATAATAAAGTTGGGATACAAATAAAAATAAATAAATCCTTTGTTTGAGTATGAAACAGTGACTATAAATATGCTCTATATGCTGGTATGATGGGTTCCACCTTGTTTGACAGTCAACTTTCTTTTCTGGATTTCTGATTCATATCCACCTTTGGTCACTGATTTACAGTATATTTTTACTGACTTTCTTCACTGATACCAACTTACTTATCTACATTCAAAATATATGGTTGGTTTGCTGAAAGATGTTATCATATGAAAATATGATAACAGAGTTGGAAGGGACCTTGAAGGTCATCTAGTCCAAACCCCTGCTCAAGCAGGAGAGTCTATTCCAAATATTAGCCTATACCAGGGATCGAACTCACAGCCTCCTGATTGTGAGGCAAAAATGGGCTTATACCCATCAGCAAAATGAGCGGCTACAAGCTTACCTTTCTGCCTTCCATTTTTCACCCTAACTTCCACACTGTTAAATCCTGTTATTTTCAATGGGACAGCACTGCAACGTACACTCACTTATAAGTTTATGGACAGAATTGTGTTTTTGGTCTACGTTCGGTACATATACTACATCTTTTCTCTTTTTCTGCTCAAATTTATTTCCTATTGCAGGCCTATTCAGGCTGCTTTTATTGTTCTTTTGTTACTTTCATTCAGCAGCTTATCTCGGTTTATTGAAATGCTCATTTAGAAATGAAATTAACTGTATTCACTGTGGTGCCATTGAAATACAGAATGGACCATCATCCTGTGCTCTACGGGAGGGGAAAAAAAGCAAGATAAATCACACTCATTGTTCAGAAAGATAGAGAAAGTGAAGGAATAAAAGTACATCTTTTATAGATTTGACACTGCATGTGCACTTGCTTTGTTCATTGATCTCAACATGACGTTTATCACTGGAAGATCTTGGCAGTCTGGCAAAATTACTTCTGGATATCTTAAAACCATATTAAAAATAGTGATGGGCAAGGACTTTTCAGCTTAGTTCAAAGCTGGCCCGCAATTATAAACATTAATGGAAAATCTAGGGATTTTTTAAAAAGAAATTCTTAAAGAATTCTATTTCTTTGAGAAGGCAGTTATATGATGCAGGATAGCCTTTCTAATGAAATGTGTGGATGACCTTGGGGGACAAGGAGAAGAGATGCTGCTTAGGAAACAAACAATAGAGGCAGGAGCCCCCATTGGTTTCACTGTCAGAGAAAGAAACTCAGAGAGACTACCCTAATTGATCAGGCAGTTAAAAGTAGCAGTGGAAAGTTTACCTTTAGACGTGCAAGATTATGTTAACTAACCTTACAATGAAGTAGAAGTAGCTCATCTAGTTGTGTTTCCTATCTGGTTTACTAGGAAGGACAGAAAGACTTTACATTTTGGACCCTTACAATGTGGGTAGTGGTGGTGGCCTTACGATAAAGCATAATTTCTTGGCTTCCATCTTCCTGCCTGTTGACAAGCACATCTAAAAATGGTAACTGTCTAACAGTTTCTTTCCTTCGGCTTGACAGCACAAGGAAACAACAGCCAATCACCAGCCATCAATACACCAATCAACCAATAGGAAGGCACCCCATAAATACAACTGATAGAAGCAACCAAAGCATATATTCCAGTTGAGAGAAATTTCCTGAAGATGGGCTCCAGCATGAGTCCAAAAGCTCCGAAAAATAAATTTCTGGTCCCAGTAACTGACCAAATTGGATCTTGCAACATTATCCCGGGACACATATCTTTGCCTTAATTAGTGGCAAATCTCTTTCAAAAATTTGCCAATAAAAGTGCAGGAGCTTGTCCAGGCAGTTGTTAGGAGTCAAGACTGACTCAAAGCCTCCTCCAAATGTATATGTGTACATATATATCAGATGGATAGTGTAGTGGTTAGAGTGCTACCCTTTGACATGAGAGATTAGAGTTCAAATCCTGAGTGGTACCTACAATACCACCCCCTAAAGCCCATGTCACACAGCACCAACAGATGGAAAGAGGATGTAAAATGGAGAGAAACACTTGCCATCCGTTGGTTCACGCGATGCATCCGTTCTGTACTCACTGCATCCGTTTTCATTACTCTCTATCCGTTCAGCATCCCATCTACTGTGATTTCATCCACTCAAAAAGTTTTGAGCTGCACAAAACTTTTTGGCGGATAAAAGTATCCAACGGCTGTCCATTCTACATCCGCTACGCATACGGGGAACATCCGTTATACGTCCGTCATCATCCGTTACGCGATCCGCTATATCCACTAGGCATTCCACTGCGCATCCGCGCAAATCACATCTGCTCCAGCAGAAAACGGACATAGGGAGGGAAGCGAAACTGACGTGAATGGACACGCAACGTTAGTAGCACAGACGTAGAAAGGATGAAAGGGGATGCAGCTTGCATACAAAGCATTAAAATGGAAAAAACGTTCATTATAGGGGATGTATCTCGGATATTTAGGATGTCTGCAGGATGTCTAGAGGATGCAAAAGGACACCTAGCGAAAACCTATATTTCCTATAAAAAGGGGGGAGAAATCACCTGGATCTACTTTCAGTCCAGCAGCCCTGCTGGTGCAGACCTCTTCAGCCTTGATCTTGCTCTTGCTCTTCCACAGCATCCAGTCATTCTCCACCATGGATCATCGCAAACTCCTTTGGTAGCCACCATCATTTACAACAGTGCGAAGCCCTCTACAGGCTCCTTCACCTGTTCTAACGGGAAGAAAAGGAGGCGTCCAAGAAGTGTCTGGGTCCCGAAGATGGATCGCAGAAGAGCCGAGTACAGACTGATAAACAAGCTGATGGTGAGGAGAGGAACGAAGACACTCATGCATTCCAGAACTTCATGGAGGATGCCGCCAGCCATGTTTGACCGAAGTTGTGGAGCGGCTGAGACCACGGTTGACCAAGGCAAACACCAACTTCCGGCCCAGCCTGGACCCTGGGCTAAGGTGGCACTGACTCTGCGCCACCCGGCCTCCCAGGACCGTGTACAGGAGCATGCCAGTACGCCTGGAGGGTGCCTCACAACACCATCACCAATTGTGGTCAGAGAAGTGATGCAGGACATCATCGAAGAAGTACCTGGAGGAGCTCCTCCAGTGCCCCTCCACTGAGAAGAGCTGGAAGAAAGTTGCAGAGAGTGGTATCAGAAGTGGAACTTCCCCCACACCATTGGAGCCAATAGATGGCAAGCACGTGGCCTGCAAAGCGCCAGCCAACTCAAGGTCCCACTTATCAAAACTACAAGGGCTTCTTCAGCATCATCCTCTTCGCCATGGTCGATGCTCACTACAAGTTCATGTACATTGATGCTTCAGGCAACGGGCAGCTTCAGATGCTCAGGTATACAACGCCAGTCACCTCAAGGAGGGGTTGGAATGCAACCTCATCATGGGCTTTCCAGATCCAGACCCCTGCCAACGACACACAAGATGTGCCCTACTTCATCATAGGGGAATGACGCCTTCTCCTTGAGAACCTACCTCATTGAAGCCCTACAACTTCCAGATACCTCACCCGTGAAGAGAGGATCCTTCAACTACAGGATGTCCGAGGCAAGGCAAGGTGGTGGAAACGTCTTTGGCATACCTGGCCAACAGGTTCCAGGTACGCCCAGAGTCCGTGAGGAGGATCATGGAAGATTGCTGCATCCTGCACAATTCTCATGAGCACCCGCTACCCAGAGTGTTGCAAGAACAGGCTCGTGGACCACCAACAAGGCAATGGGGACATGGAGCCTGATGAATGGAGGCAAGGCGAAACCTGATAGATACTGTGGATGTGCAAGGCCCCAACAGAGCTTCACATGGAGGGAAGAAGCAGCGCAACCTCCTGAAAAAACTGGTGCAAACTCCCCAGTCTGGGCAGTGGAGTGGCAAGACTGGATGGCAGATGCTTAATGGATGCCTTCCTTCAGCCTGTCTCATCACACTGATGAGATTGTTGCCCATGTATGTGAGTGGCCCACAATGAACAGGGCATTAATAAAGAGTTATGTTTATGTTGAAATGTGTTGATGAATGATTAAATTGTGTATTGAAATAAAGGGCCATAGGTGTGGCACCTGGGAGGGTGGAGATACAGTCCCACTATGGCTTGCAAAGGCAGGTTATCTACCCACAGCTATTCCCATCCCCAGCTATCCTAACCCATCCCACAGCTATTACCCATCCCACAGCTATTACCCATCCCAAAGGTATCCTGCCCATCCCACTGCTATCCTTACCCATCCACAGCTATTACCCATCCAAGGTATCCCTGCCCATCCCACAGCTATTACCCATCCCACAGGTTTCCCTGCCCATCCGCACTGTGCTATCCTTACCCATCCCACAAGCATGCAAAGGCTTAAAACCATTTCTAAAAGTTTCCACCAAGACTTTATTTGACAAAAGAACTGAACCAAGTGTTGTGAAGCAAAGATAAACTTTATTAATAACAAAATGTAAAAGCAAAATGACCCAAGTAAAGTGTCCCAAGAAAAGATAAAGTGAACAGGTAGCAACCCAGTCTCTGGCACTCTTCTCAGTCACTCTGAGGCATGCCCATAGTCTCAGGAGTGAAGGGTCCAGGTGCTGTGGAGGTGGCTGCTGCTGGAGTGCTGGTCTGAGGCACCATTGGGGTGCCTGGCCCGAAGAGGACAACAGGGGATGGTGTGTGGAGGAAGCTCTCAGAGAACTGGCTCAGTCCTGTGAAGTTGAGAGCCCCTTCCTCCATGACATGGGGTTGTCAGTCCTAAGACCGATGACTGATGTTTCTGAGGCCGGGCTTGGCTGTGGGGTGGAGGAAGAGGAGTGTAGTGGGGCTGTCTGGTCTGCAGTCTGAGTGAGCGTGGAGCGAGTGAGGCCATTGTGCTGTGGGTGGGTGGCATCTGTGGCATCTGTGGCATCGGTGGCATCGGTGCTGTATGATTGTACCTGTGCCTGGACTGGGAAGGGCTGCCTGTGCTGCTGGAACTCCTGGTAGCCGTAGCATCTGGTAGGTGAGGGCATGTGGAAAGCCTTGAAAGGGCTGTGACATCACCTGGGTGGAGGAGCAGACCTGGACTGGGTCGGAGCAGGTTCAGCTGGGCCTCGAGGGTGGTGCAGAAGACCTGGATCCTCTCCTTTATCACCTTGTAATGTGATTTGACCATGTCCATGAGGGTCTAGTTGATGTATGTGAGGAAGGGCTTTCGGTTTGAGGATGGTATGTCAGTGTGTACCAGCTGAGAGAGGAGATCTACGCTGCTTTTGATAGTGTCCCTGATCTCCAGCATGGACAGTGTGGCTCTGCCCCTCCGGTCTTGCCTCTCTGCTGCTTTCTGTGGAGGTTGAGCTGGGGATGGGGGTGGGTTGGTCTCTGGTGTCAGTGCCCTCTCCTTGCTCCCACTGCGTCAGGGTGTCCTCCACGTGCTCTGCCACGGAGAGTGCAGCTGCCGGGGGGTCTCTGTCATGGGCGCTCCACTGATACCTGCCTGGATACAAGAGCTGACTCTGGGCCAGAAGAGGACTGGCTCTCTGTGGGCTGCCTGAGAAGAGAAGGTAGACAGCGGGGCTGCTCCTCCGGTGGGGGGACCTCACCCTCCAAGAAGCTGCACTGGCCATCACGTAGATTCTTCCCGGTCGGTGAGCTTGAGCGTGCTTGGCCAGACTTCTTGAGGTGCAGCTTCCCATACCAGGTGTGCATGTGCTTCCACCACCCAGAGGGGACCTCCGAAGTGTAGCCCAGGCTCTCCGCCTTCTCTCCAAGCTGCCTGCTTCCTCTTGGGTGTCTCGATAGAGCTGTGTCCCTTCTGCCATAGGTTACTCGTTCTCCCTCAGCCATTCGAGCACCTCATCCTCATGTTCCTCTTCAATGGAATACTTGCCTCCTCTCCCTATCGCGTGATTGCCTCTTCCTCCCCCTGGCAGGGCCTTCTGGCCCCTCATCAGAAGGGCTTTGAGGTTCTTAGGGGCTGGTCCACTGCACCACCAGCAGCAACACAGCAGTAGCAGCAAAAGCAGGACCAGCAGCAGTAGCAGCAAAAAGCAGCAAAAGCAGGACCAGCAGCACCGCAGACCAGGCAGGACCAGCAGGACCAGCACCAGCACCAGCAGGACCAGCAGCAGCAGCAGCAGAAGCAGCAGCACCAGGAGAAGCACCAGCAGAGTAAGCACCAGCAGAAGCACCAGCACCAGGAGCAGCACCAGCCAGAGTAAGCACCAGCAGAAGCACCAGCACCAGGAGAAGCACCCAGCAGAGTAAGCACCAGCAGAAGCACAGCACCAGGATAACAAGCACCAGCAGAGTAAGCACCAGCAGAGTCAACCCGAGCAGCAGAAGCCCAGCAGAAGCCCCGCAGAAGCAGAGTCAGCGCCAGGGGGTGGGATGGTGGCCTGCCTTCTTGCCAGGGCTGGCAGAAGATGGCACAGGCATTCCTCTTCTTCCCATGGTTGTTGGGGAGATGTGGTCTGGCAGCAGGTCTTTCCTCTGAATGGTGATACTGCTTGCGAGCTGCATCCTTTTATATCCGTGGGGCTGACGCAATGCATCCTCCCCGCCATGCGCAGTGAATGCTTTGCCTCCGCTAGCATCACTAGGCATCCGCTCTGCATCTGCTTGTTCCACTGCGCGTCCGCTTTTGTGCTCCCACGGAAGCCCTGCAGATGTGTCATCCGCTTCATCCGCTTCCATCCGCTAGGCTTCCGTGGAGCATCCGCTAACATCCTCGCTATTTCCTCTCCCGTCCATTCCTTTCCATTGTTGTCCGCTCTGTTTATGCAAATTTGGGGCACTTTTGAGAAGCGGATAAACAAACGATGGAACATTTTCTTGTCTGCTGTGTCCTTTTTACATACTTTTTGCATCCGTCGGCCTATGTGACAGGCCCTTAACATCCATTTGGATTAGCAAGGTCCATGCCAGTTACTAGGGAACTAAGATAATAAGTGAACTAAAGGAACAAACTATACATGGAGAAGACAAGAGAATCTGGAATTATTGGAATGTTACTACAAGAATAAATGTATTGAGAGGGGATATATAAAACTTATGAGGGAGCTAGGGATTAGCAGAAGACCTACATACACACATTGACTACAGGAAACTTGCTTTCACAAATTAACATAGATGAGCTACACATTACATCCCAGGCTTAAAAAAGCAAGAAAAATAACTGAATATGCACCAATCCCTGAAGCTGGAATATCACTCCCCTGCCCCCCCAGCAGAGCAGTATGAGACATAACATCATGGATAAAGCTACCATCAACCCTTGAGACCAGTTAGTGAAGCTCACTGGTGAAGTACAGCGGAGAAGAGATAGTTAAACACACAATAGCAAGGTGTAAGATGTAAGCAGAAGCAGCATACACTGAATGACAAAACCAAGTAGTTGGCACTGTGTACAAGAGTATCTGCATGTGTATGGGCTATATCTTTTGATGGGAAATTCCAGATGGGAGATTCTAGAGAATGTGGAAGAATAACAAGTTCCTATGGGACTTCCAGATAGACAGGCAGTATTGGCTAACTAATCAGACATTGTGGTAGTAGACAAGAACCTCCAATTACCATAGAAGTAATAATGCCAAGTAGCAGTAACATCAGAAAGAAGGAGTATGAGAACCTTGAGAAGTAATAGGACCTGAAGGAGAAATGGCAGAGGATGTGGAAAATAAAAGCCAAAGTGGTCCCAGTGGTAATAGGAATACTTGGGGCTGTGACCCTTTAATCTGTAGAGAATGGCTCCCAATTTTGGGAGAGTGACTCCAATAGATCCCAAGAATCCCACATCAAAGCTATCCGTCTAGAAAAATACAGTGCTGGGAATAGCTGAAACACTGCAGAAAACCATCAAACACCCAAATATCTGGTAGAGGAGTCAAGATTGAGGAATACAATACCACCCACAGATATCCAGTAACAATGGAAATAGCACTTAGAGTTATATACTGCTTTAAAGTGCTTTATAGCCCTCTCTAAGCGGTTTACAGAGTCAGCATATTGCTCCCAATAATTTGGGTCCTCCTTTTACCCACCTCAGAAGGATGGAAGGCTGAGTCAACCTTGAGCCTGGTAAAATTTGAACTGCCAAATTGCAGGCAGCTGTACTACTGCACTCTAACCACTGCACTACAGTGGCTCTTAAAGTAATTATCATTATCATTTTTTTTAGTTATTTCCTATTTATTTACCATATTTATAACCTTACCACCACAAATGATTCTGGGTTACCATTGGTATAATATTTCTCCAAAAATCAGATTGAAAAGAGGTTCAAGGTCCAATAAGGCTACAGAACATGTATCTAATGTATTTTATTTTCTGAAATAGCCTATAGGTAAGCACACTACCAACAGTTATATATACATCAGTAACAGCTACCTTTTTTCCTCAGTTATATATTTTATTTTTCTTTCTATGACCATTCAAAACTGGTTAAACATGCTCTGAGCTAATTCAAAGAATATCTCAAATGTCTCAATTAAATGGAATTATTTCTTGCTATTTAATGATTACCAGTCTAAATACATTAGCATTTCAAGATGCGACTGCTTTGGCTAGATCTGTCATTTGTTCCTCATAAACAAGAAATTCTCTTGGAAAATGAAGGAGTGCTAGATATCAACTTTGGACAACACCCATGAATTTTTCATACTGGAAGTATGTGATAAATTTCTTTTAATTAATCCCTGAGTCCAGCTATAACAATTTGGGTCACAGAAGAATAGGTCAGCAAAACAAACTACAGAATAACTTGTATAATTTGTAACCTTGAAACATTGCATTTGACCCACTTCGGTAAAAGTTAAAACATTTTACACAATTAATATCTTATCTATTCAGGTAGTAAGTGTGTAAGTAATAAAAATAAAATGTTTCCTATGAAGTCAATTTCTAGTTTTAATATATTACAACTGTTTGTCAGTAGAAATTCCTAAATTTGAACTAAATCTCTTATCTGGGATCCTCTTAAACTAATGTTCAGCCCTGTATGTAATGTTCAGCTAATGTCAGAGGACATGCCATGTGAAATATTTGCTACCAACTGCTAGTTTAAAATCAGGAATGTAATAAAAATATCAGCCAGTTCAACTCTCAGGAGTGTAGATTTATTAAGAATGTTACTCTAGCTTTTTTGGCAGAATAAAACCTAAATTAGAGGACTGGGCAAAACTCGAGCTGCAAAATTTCATCTACATAATTTTAAAGGATAGAATATCAAGTTACCTACATCAGGTAAAAGGAAGAGCAACATATAAAATGAATTATCAGATAACTGCACTGTGGTCAAAAATAAAACAACACAATTGCTTGCATCAGTATTATTTTGAATCACCAATCATCATGATATCAATGTTTCTAACATGGATTGTAAGATTTTCATCAGCAAATGTATCTCTTTTCTGTTTTAATAAAATAATTTTTGCCTATTTGATTATTCTTTGGAACCCACCAAAAATAAATGTATTGCCAGCTGGTTATTGGATGTAAAACTAATATTTTCCAGTAACATTTCCACAAAGTGACTATATGGAAAGGTAAGAGCCAACAGATGTTCTGAAATGATGACTGGTAGACCTCAACTGTCTCATTTAATTGCCCCAGTGATACTGCAAGCTGTAAAATAAACACATCTATGTAGAGTGAGTCTACTATATTACATTTATCAGTCTTTAGGTAAGTGGCAGATACAAAATAATAGTATGTGGTTAATTGTAATTGGAAAGCACGAGAAGATGCTTAAGATCTTCCTGCTGTCTTCCTCATTCATTATCCTTGTAGAACTGGCACAGAAAATTTTAAAATTAGTTTATCAAATTTCAAATTTATGGGAATAACAGATCTTGGCCAAGATATACAGTGCTGTTATCACCTCAGAAGAGTTCATACTTTCTAGAGAGCGGAGCGACGATACGGCATGCAATCTTAAAGGTCTGAGATCGCTACCAATAACTTTGTTCCTGGATGGTCCCAATGGATCTAAACCGCCCCAAAGAGATCATGAATGTAAAGAGTGCATCCTGTCAATCCCAGGGATACCACAAAATCCTTGGTAGATTGAGGAGAAGCTCTTTTTGCCAGCGGCAAAGAGACAGCCATTAAAGCTGCTGAAGTTGGGATAGCTCCGAAACGAAAGAGAACAGAAAGAGAAAGTGTGCTAGTTTCATGAGAATTTTTTCTTTACTTTAAGATTTAAAAGGACACCCTAAGGAAAAGAAAGAATCTGTAAAATCTCAGACCAGAAGTGATGTAAGTGGTGATTTTAAATGGGAAGTCAAATTATTATTATTATTATTATTATTAATTTTATTATTATTATTAATTATATTATATTATTATTATTTGCTGGACTCTTCATATATTGATTTTTTTTACTTTGTAACTATATTAAAACTTAAGCAGCAATAGCACTAGATTTGGTGAAATGGGAAAACTTATAACTGCACTATAGGGAGAATATCAACAATCAAGATGAATATATTAACCCAGAATTTTATATTTGTTTCAAAAATTCCAATTTGGCTTGGAAAAAGATATTACTTTGAAGGATTTGAATAAAATTGTGTTGAAATAATATTATGCAAGGTAAGAAAGTGAGAATGAAATATTAAAACTTTTGGCAAGATGCTAGAATAAGAGGAGAATTTGGTTTGCTAATTGGGGGTTGTACTACCAAGTACGAAATTTGATGTGGGTTAGGATTGGATATCATTAAGAAATGCTTAGATTATTGACATTAGCAAGGACATGATTCTGTTGTTTGGGTGGCAGCTTTTTTATGGTAATACAGGAACGAAAACAGGGGCATTTTAGAAGACATTATATATGGAGTCTCTGTGGTTAAATTGGGAGAAGACTAAAAGGCAAGTTTATTTGAAATTCGCAGCCTGGTTATCACTATTGAAGCATTTTCTTTCCCTATAATATCACAAAAAAGGAGAAACAGTTATATTAGGTGAAAATACTGAATGAAAAAGGGTGAACTTAAATCTATGCAAGAACTAGAGGGAACAAGGTATAAAGATGAATTGGTTTTGCATATGCGCAAATACATCAAGGTATGCATAAAGAATTCTAAATAGAAGGTTTTCTTATGATAAATTGACTGAGTTTAGATAAGATTTTGAAGGTACTGATGAAAAAGGTCGATAAAAATTACATGGAATATTTATTAGAAATTAAACTAGAAGAAGAACAAGTCAAAGTAACAATGATTGCTTGGGGGAAGTATTTGGATATGGGATTGATCTAAGAGAAATGGCAAAAATTGTGGTCTCAAATTAATAAATGACAATGTCAGCAGCATATAAGATAATTGTATAGAGAGTTATTTTACAGGTAGCATTTCCCACCCAACAAGAATAGCAAGATGATGTTCAAGAACAAATCTTGGAAAATGTGGAAATGTCATCAGGACCACCTGGTTTCATATTACCATATGTGGTAGGACTTGTGCGATGCCTAAAAAATCATTGGACTTAAAATCCACAAACATGGTTTGGAAAAAAAATGACAAAAAAGGCATATAGACTTTGAAACCAGAAGCATTTTTTTTATTGGCGAATTGGTACCTGAAATATATAGTAAACAATTGAAATATTTGATTGTAAATGTAATTAAAGCCACCCTTAGGATTTTATTTGCTAAAAACTGGAAGAAGCTATTAAGAAAAATATTGGAATGTGCTGAAATTGAGTAAGATTACATTTGAATCAGAGAACAAGAAGATAAACAAATTTTATAAAAATTTGGGATCTATTCTATTAATGGTTTAGACAATAAAACATGGTAATGAAATAATGCGATTTTTAGGACATAATGAATATATAAGCATGTAGTTTTTTTTATTATATCTAAACAAATGATTATAGGATAGATTTTGAGATGCATGAATATGAACTTTGCATAAAATAATTAAGTAAAATGTGGATTATCTTGTGAAACACTGATATGAATGAATAAATAGTAATAGTCAAATGACTGATTAACAATGATATTAATGTATTTAGGAATATTTGACAATATGAGAACATTATACAATGTAATTGTAATTGAAGACTACGAAGTGGAAGGCACCAAAACAATTTGTAAACACCTGACACACTGTTATGTCCGTATATGTGAAGATGGTTTGATTTTTTATGTTGTGTTTGCTTGTCTTAAAAACAATAAACTTAAAAAGAAGAAAAAGAGTTATATCTTCCTGCTGCTTTCCCAATTACTTATGGGAAATTTGGCAGGGAACTATTCTATTCTCACATATAATATAGGCTGATGCCCATTTTCCCTTTACCCAGTGAGGGCTTTTCCTTAGCTGACTGAAGAATTGTCACTGTCATTTTGCAGGGGAGGAAGGGAAACCAAGAGACCCATAGAACATGAAGATAACTGAATCCCTGCTCCCCATTCTGGCATGTCCCTGAGGGCCATCTCCCTCCAAGGAGCTAGTGGGTTCACCTGCCCACCAACAGTGCCCCCACCAGCCAGCCCTACAAGAATGCCTTCAAATTGCACCCTCATCCTTCCCTCGTAGGGAATGGGAAATCCCATTAAGAGATTTCAAATGTGGGGCTCAGTTCCAAAGCAACTAATCACTGTTTATATGGTGGCCCTTTCTGCCAGATGATTAAGTTCAGAGAAAAGATGGAAATGAGAAAAATGTTGAGGATATGTTGATGATGGTCATATCATCTTGACTTATTGCAGCAGTGTGGTGGCACTGAGGCAGTCACAATTTTGTCATATTTCAGTTCCTCAAGAGTAATGGATCCTGGATCTTAGATACTTTTTTTACATTAGCACATTTTGGAGTACCTGGGTTCAAAAATTATTGCTATATGATGCCCTGTTCCACCCAATTGAAGATTACAAACAGACACAAGAGTTTTAGTAATATATAGATGGTAATTATCTAAAAAAAAAAAAAGCTAAACTGAGATTTGGAGCTTTGTCAGCTTCAGACACAAATTTTGTAAACTTCCCTTTCCAGAAACATTCACTCATATAAGCCTCATTCATTCAAATATTAATGGAAAATGAGACATGAAATGACAGTGATCATTAAAGTAGAGGAAAATATTGAACAATATTTTGCCTTCTTCAACAATTAAACGACTGACATAAATTGTTTGTCTCATCAAAGTCAGACTCTATTCATTTTGCAATTGAAATTGCCTAATTCATGTCAATAGAAAATGTTGCTAGTTTATCTGCATTATCCAGCATTATTTTATTAAGCATACATTTAAAGCAATTAATAACATTTTTTTAAAAAACATGTTATTCTTTCTTTCAACCTCACATAATAAATGAATTAATATTTGTTTAAATTCTACAACAGGGTATGATTAATAATATATTTGTCAAATGATTTATTGATGACAATCCCTTTAGGTAGACCAGATAAGTATATTAATTCCACAGAAAGATTGAAACTATACTTATTAACATAGGGTACGATAACAGAGCCTTGCAAGTCTGAATCTCCTCTCTTTTTATATACTGATAAATTGGGTGGAAGGTGTTGGCTTGAGTTGCTTCCAAATATTATTTTTTCCCCCTATGCCTAAAGAATACTTCAATCCCCTTTATACAGAACTACCTGTATAATGTGACCACTGCTTAAAACCATTGATGCTGATGTGGTACATAGGAACTCAAGGCAGGGAGCATCACACATACTGAAGTTATCTGCTGTGGTGGCAAAGAGATTAGAATGCAATATTACACGCTAATTCTGCTGACTGCTGGCATACAATATATATCATCATCATCATTATCATTCAGTGACCCCATAATCCATTGTGGAGTGGAGTCTAGGCAACTGAATAGAGCTGGAAGAGTGGTTCATGGCCAGTTAACTTTCCTGTTGCCAATGTAGAGCTTTGTTCAGCAGATATATTTGCATTGTGCCTAGAGATTAATATCTGCCTCTACCTAGGCTCAAACTCACAGTCTTTGGATTGTGAGGTGAGACCTCCACCACTAGACCAGTGCACCACTCCTGGCATACAATGCAGTAGACAAAAAGTTGTACCAATGTGTATATAGATAGATAGATAGATAGATAGATAGACAGACAGACAGACAGACAGACAGACAGACAGACAGACAGACAGTAGATAGATAATAGTATAGATGTGGCTGTTTAGATTCCTTCGGGTATTATCCCCACGTCATTTGTAGTTCTGCTAAAAGATATAGTAGCAATTGTTTCAGCAGAATCTTCATACTGCCATCACATCAGGATAATCTGTAAACTGAAGTTTAGTTCCTGGTTTCAAATTTGAGGCCTGGTCCATTCTGGGATTGGCCTACGGAGCCTGGCGTCTGTGTTTCATTGGACTTGGAGTTTGATTTGATTGGTGTTTTTCTGGGTTTCTTCTGTCTGTTTTGTGGCTTTGATTGGCTGACAACACTCTGTTCTTGTGTTGGAGGCTTTCAGTGCAGCTTGGCTCCGGTGTGAAAGGACAGCTTGCTCTTCATTAGCAATAGCTGCCTTATTCATTAGCAAGCTTGGTTTCACTGGGTGCCTGGTGGGGGGGTGTTTGAGTTGGAGCTATCCAGAGGGAGTCTGTTTGTGCCCAGGTGTTTGCCTGGCCTCTGGTTGGGATCTCTTCTAATTTGAGAGTGCAGGCTTCCAAATGATTGAACAGTGCTGCCTGGAATCATCTCTCTATTCATGCTTTCAGGTTCTTTTTTCCAATCATCTATGGCTTCTCCTGATGATTCTGGTGCTTGGGGTTTTCTATAGTGCTAGGGTTTTAGTGCCATTGAAGTTGATGTTGTGACGCTGTGGTTTTCATGTGTTGGACTAGTGAGGAGGTGTGTTCCAGCTTTTTTTTACTGGCAATTTTTGTGTTCATCTAAGGGTGGGTACTTATTCCTTTCTATTGGGTCCTGGTCCAATGTATGTGGCCCGGCATGAATGTACAGGGAATTCTCGTAATATGCCTTGGGTTTTAAATCGCAGGTCAATTTTGGTCTTTGGGGGTTTCTCAGGATGGCTGCCTATTATTTTTGTGTCTGTTTTTGAAGGCAGTCTTGATGTGATGCCAGTAGTATGCTTACTGATTTTATCTGTAGTACCTCTTATGTAGGGCAGGGACAGCTGTTCCAATAGTCTGTTGGTCTTCTAAGGTCTCTGTTATGTCTTGGGTGTTTTTTGTGGATCAAGCTGTGATTTTGTTTTTGTTGGAAGCCATTGGCTGTCAAATATTCAGTCAGGGGTGCAATTAGTTCAGTCTTTATATGTGTCTTATCTGCCAGGCGTTTGGTTTGTAATTTTGTTGTTTTCACTACGGAATTTATCTGTGCTGGGTGGGTGGTGGGATTGGGCGTTTGAGGTAGCGGTTGGTGGTGTGTTTTCTTTTGGTATTTGGTGTGTTCCAGTGTGCGCATCTGTTCTTTGTACATTAGTACATCCTAGGAATGGTAGTTGTTTTGTTTATTTCCGTTTCCATGTGAACTTGATTTGGGGTGTGTGTTGTTTAGTGTTGTTAGGAAATTGGTTTCAGGTTTCCTTTTTCTATGTATATATATATATATATGTTTTCTTGAGGTTTTTCGGCGAGTGTTTGTAATGTGGATCTTTGGGTTATTCGGGTTTTTCTCCGTGTAGAATTGGAAGTATCTAAGGCAACGTTTCGATGAAAGTCTCATTTTTTATTTTTTTCATCATCTTCAGGCTTGTTATCTTCAGCTTCTGTGCTCTCACAGAAGTATAGTGAGCTTGCAGATGTTTCCTTCCTTTTAACTGCTAGTGGGGGTGTGACTTGATTGGGTGGGGGTTTGGCTGTGTTCTGTGATTGGTGGGGGGGTTGCTGGTGTTCGATTGGCTTTGGGGGTTGTGTTCTGCTTAGGTTGGGGGCCTGGCTGTGCCTCAGGTTAGTCTTAGTTGCTGGGGGATTTTGAGCTGGTGAGCTTTGATCTTGTTGTTTGGGCTTCGTGTTCATGGTCGTAGGCCACAGTCTTCATGTGTGGGTGTCAGTTTGCTTTCTTGTATGGGTCAGAGGGGTTTGAAGGCGGGTAGTGTGCAGCTGAGTATGGCTTGGTTCATGGTCGTGTCTCCCTCTTCTTTGTGTGAGTGTGAGTCTTTAATTTTTCTGCGATGGAAAGTGTGGTGGTAGCATCTTGTGTGGCAGCTTTGTGGGTGTGGGTCTGGTGTCATTCTTCATGTTAGGTACTCGTTTATTAATGAAGGGCAGGTTTGCCAAATGGTTGGTAGGCGGGAGGTATCATCTCGTTTATTTCAATGCTGTGTTGGGCGTTTTTCTATTCTATGGCTTCTCTGATTAATTCCCTGTTGTTGAAGTGTTTCGGTTTTGGTGATGGTTCTGCCTATTTTTTAAAGTCAATTTTTAACACAAGCATATACGAAGTTCCTGATACATCATGCCCGGCCAGCATACATTGGACAGACCAAATAGAAGAATAAAAGTGCCCGCCTAGCATGAACACAAAAATGCAGTAAAAAAGCTGGAACACAACCTCCTCACTAGTCCAAACACATGAAACCACAGGTCACAACTCAACTTCAATGGCACTAAACCCTAGGCCACTATAGAAAACCCCAGCCACAGATCATCAGAGAAAGGCCAATAAGAGATTGAAAATAGACCTGAGAAGCATGAATAGAAGAGATGATTCCCAGCAGACTGTCAATCATTTGGAAGCCTGCACTCTCAAAATAGAAGATCTCCACACCACACAACCAGGCAACACAACCAATGAGGAACAAACAGACTCCCTCTGATGCGCTACAACTAAACACCCCCAGCCAGGCACCAGGTGAAACCTGGGCTTCCTAATGGGATAGCAGCCGTCCTTTCACAGCGAAGCCAAGCCTGCACTGAAGCCTCCAACACAGGAACAAGAGTGTTGCCAGCCAATCAAAGCCAACAAAACAGACAGAAGAAACCAAGAAACACCAATCAATCAAACTCCAAGTCCAGTGAACACAGAACCTAGACTCCAGCCAATCAGAATAGGCCAGCCTCGAATATGAAAAAACGCAAAAAGCTGTGGACCCTCACATGCCATACAGAGCCTGATGATGGAAAGATGAGATTCTGGCTGAACGTTGTACAAACTTTAAAGCATACAATGATGTGGGATAATACCCGAAGGAAAGCTGAGCTAAAAAAAAAAGAAAATATAATATATGTATCTATACAGCACGCTCGCATCCGAAATGGCAGATGAGATTCTGCTGAAACATTGCTACAACTTTAAAAAGCACTACAATGACGTGGGATAATTCCCGGAAGGACTGATAGCACACATGTAAGTACCCCCGCGATAACTTTAAAATAACAAATATATATATATTTATATATATATATTATGTATGTATGGTATGTATGTATTTATGTATGTAGTTATGTATGTATATGTATATAATTCACGGCTTGTGATAGCTGACCCACATACGAACTCAATACAGAAGCCTGAATGATGGCAGATGAGATTCTGCCGAATGTTGCTGCAACTTTAAAAGCACAACTACAGTGGACGTGGGATAATACCCGAAGGAAAGCTGAACAGCACAACACAGACACACACCACACAACACATATATATACACACACACACAGTATATATATTGTATGCCAGCAGTCCAGCAAGAATTAGATTTCTAACCTCTCAGCCACCACAGTGCATAACTTAGGTTGTGATGCCCTCTGCCTTAAGTTCGTAGTGCACCACATCAGCCTATTTGGTTTTCTCATCAATTATTTTTAGCACTATTGGTCATATTGTACAGGTAGTCCTTGACCTTAGACCGTATTTAGAGCTTTGCCAGGGTTGATCTTAAATCTGTTCTTCCCCATCCAATCCCACAAATTATAGGTACCAGGAAAGGATCATGGCACATCATTTGCTCAGCTGAGAAGAGGTGTACTGTACAGTTGAATATCCTCATCATATTGAATGAAATCAAAATGACCTCTCCCAGTCATAGAAGATCCTAGATTACTCACTCTTTGCCTTTGGAATTGGGAGGCTGCAATCATATTTCAAAGTGGCATGATACTACTGTATTGTTGACAAAATTAAGTTTAATTAGTCCTCTCTTCAGCAATGGTTGATTAGGACGTCAATGATCATTTCACCTAAAAACTTTTAAAAATTTCAGGATAATTTTGTGACGGGGAGTAAATATACAATGATTTACGTAGGCAATAGGTTAGGAAATGATCCTTACGTTCAATGGAAAAAATGTAATTATACTTTCATAGTTGTGACATTTTTGGCCATATGCTATAGTAGGGGTCGCCAACCTTTTTGAAGCCCCAAAGGGACCACCAAACTTATAATTTTAAAATCCTGGGGACCACTAACTGGTTCTGTGGGTGTGGCCTAATTTGTGGGTATGGCTTGGTGGGTCATTGATTGCTGGGCTGGCTTGTATGTAAATATTATAAAATATATTATATAAATATTGAATTTTTTATTAAAAAAGAGCAACTTTTACCCAAAATCAGGCAAAGTAGGCAGGCAGATTGAGCTGCTCACAGAATCACAGATTCACTTAGAGATCTGTGTTTCTGCCATCGGCTACCTGAGTCTGCACTACTTCAGTCCTAAGGGAGGTTCAGCTGTGCTTAAAAGCAGAGCCGAAGATGTAAAGATTAGCTAGAAAACAAGAAATCCAACAATTTCCTTCTTTATAGCTAATCTAATTCTCTCAGCACAGAACAGCAGATGGTCGGAAAAAAGGGAAAATAGCAACTTAGCAGGCAAGTTTGCCGGGTAAGGAGTGAGTGTGCGGGGAGGGTTCCTGTGGGCCATGTGGGCAGCGCAGCCTAGTGTTCTGCCTCGATTAATTGCTTTGGAGGGGTGCTCTGGGGGTGACATTTCTCTGCAGACCACCAAAATTTTCTCACAGCCCACCAATGAGCCACGGCCCACCGGTTGGTGACCGCTGTGCCATAGAATGTTTGTAACAATGCTTGATAACATATTGGCTGTATGATTTTCCCCATCGGCAAGCTTTCTTGCCTGGTAGTTCTTTTGTTAGAACCAAAAGCATGTTTTTAACTCCTTCCTTTCTCTAGGCCTTTATCACAGGTGATGGCATTTCTAGTCTATTATCACTGCGGAGTCCTACAATTTTCAGTTGTGACTGAGTGATTTCTGTTACTTTGCAGTTATCAGTGTTTTCTAGGCATCAGTTCAACCTTTCTAAGCAAGCATACTCCATTTTCTTATGTCCCACACAGTTTGATCTTTGATCAAAGATTCAGCTGATGTAGCAAAGTTGCAAGATATTATACCTTCATTTCAGATCTGCTAGAAATTCTTCAGTCCTCTCAAGCTTCTTGTGGGCATGATTTCAAACAAATCTTTCATAGTGCACAAGTGGAATCATATTTCTGCCATAGGAGTTTAAACTTATTTCTATCTTTATCCATAAATGGAAAGGTTTTATACACTTCAGAAAAAGTTGCTCTAGCCACTCTCAACCGTCCTCTTATTTATCACAGCCAATTGATCTTTCTTGCTTGAAGCCAGTTGATCTTTCTTGTTTGTTTTCTTGCTCTGCACCACACCATCTTGGATCGTATTATAAATTTAATAAATAAATAACATAAATCTTTGTTGAAAATGACAACTGTTGATCTTCTCCAAGCCTCATTTCTGATGAGGCCCCTGTCATGCCCTTGTTGGAGTCTGATTCTGAGGGGGAGATTGAGGAGCTGACAGGGAGTGGGAGTGTGGCTCTGGTGG
>BHFT01031353.1:0-11213 GCA_004320025.1 Laticauda laticaudata | reverse complement strand
GAAAGACAGCTGTAAAACAAGTATTACACTGAACTAAGCCAGTCATTTTGAAATAAAATAAAATCACAATCTCAAGCGCACTTACCCTAAATGTATTATTGGTATTTTTGGTTTATAGTTATATGATTTGCGCGCCATTAGGCGTGTGGGCTGCTATCTTTCTCCTTTCTACTCACCCTCTGCTTCCTTAATAGACACCCCAGGAATGGAATGGCCCTTGTACTGGAGTTAGCCTGACTGAAGTGGTGGAATCCATATGTGGACTGGAGAAAGCAGCTGCTAAAATTCCCATCAACTGGGAGATCTTAGTGTGGAAGGGAACATGTAACTGAGAGAGTTTCACATTTGGAGATAGGCACTGCAACATGAGGGAGTTCTCTGTGGCCATTCCAGTCTAGTTTAGTGAAGACCTTTCCTTTGGCTAAGTGGGACAGCATGTCCTTCATGAGGGGGAGGTGATATAAATTGTGCACACACAAACCGATTATCCCACAGAAATCCGTGCATAATCTCATAATCCCATCTTTTTTTTTTCTTTAAATAGGACTGGGGCTGTAACTCATGACTTGGCTGGCTTGATGAATCCTCTTACTAGGTTTTTGTCTATGTATTTGCACACTTCTTTTATTTCTCGGAATGCCATAGCATACAGTTTGAGTTTGGGAATGTTGGCACCAGAGGTGATTTTTTTTAATAATAAAAGTTTTTTATTTTTTACAATAAACATACAAAATAACAAATAAAACCTCGTTTCAATTTTACAGTATGCAGGTTTGGTACATATATCCTGTGGACAATATAATATCTATAATCTTTTCCTCTTAATTTTACATTCATATTGTATTAATCAACTTTTCATATCATATTATATCATTTTTATACTATCATTAAAGTTTTATTTTCAATTCTAAGTTATCTTTAAGAGCAAATCTCAATTCTTACTAGATTATATTAATAATATAACTTATTAAAAAATCAATTATAATATATCATTACTTTTAATGTTATACTTCAGTTTATTACTTTTCCATCTAACCATTGATAAAATAAATCCCAAATCTTATAAAGTCCTTTTTTTCTTGCTCTCTAATTGCTAATATTAATCTACCTATTTCTGCATGTTATTCCATTCTTTTTTTAATCACTTCCTCCTCCATCAGAATTTTCTCATTTTTCCAATTTTTGAGCAAATACAATTCTGGCTGCACTTAAAACATTAATAATCAAATATGTTATTTTTTTATTGTAACCTTCAGGTAAAATCCCCAATAAAAATATCTCTGGTTTTAAATCTATGTCCTGTTTTATCATTTTTTCCAACCATGCGTGTATTTTAGTCCAATATCTTTCAGCTTCCACACATGTCCACCACATATGGTAATATGATCCAGGTATCTGATGACATTTCCAACATTTCGCCGATTTATCCTTGAACATCTTTGCTGTTCTTGCTGGGGGTAAATGCCATTTTTAAAATGTCTTATACAAATTCTCTTTATAAGCTGCTAACATTGTTAATTTATAGTTTCTAGTCCATAATTTTTGCCATTTTTCCAAATCTATCCCATATCCAAAATTTCCCCCCATGCAATCATTGTTTCTTTAACTTGTTCTTCTTCTAATTTCACCCCTAGTAAATAACCATATTTTTTTAAATCATCCTCTCTTCAGTACCTGTTAGGATTTTATCTAATTCAGCGAGTTCTTTATAAAACCCATCTATCTTTTTCATATCGAGAATGTATTTGCACATATGAATACCAATTCATATTTATCCCTTGTTCATCTAGTTCTTGCTTTCCTTTGAGTTCACCCTTTTCATTTAAAATTTCACGACATCTAACAATATGTTCCATATTGGGGATGGTTTTGATGGAGCAGTTTGTTACATGGTGCGGAGGGGGGGTGGTAGGACATCGCACTCAGTTTCACTGAATACCTCAGTGAGGTTCTGGTATTTTCTGGGATCTGTTCGGCCACCTTGTTCAGAGGTGGCCACCGTTTTCATGAAGCTAATTAATTTGGTTTATCTTGATAATATATTGATTTATTGGAGACAAAGATTGGAGAGGCAAGACCTTACATTAGTGATGTACCACTGGATAACAATGCCACACTGCTAGGGTTGACCTTAAACTATAAACAGCCCATCTTGGTCCCAAAACTCTACCAATCTTTATCATTTCAATTTCAAGTTGTTTGGATATTTTGTTAAGTTCAGTTTGGTTCTTGTTGGATTGATGAAAAATAGTGTATATCTTATCAATAAATATTTTTAAATGATTTATTTGCTTTATTTCCTTTATCGAATCATCTAAAACAAGTTTCAGGTGATGGTTTAAGCAGTGCCATATTATGCTGTTTGGAAATTCTTTTGCTATTCTAGTGCTCACTCTAGATTTTCTCCCAAGCATAACTCTAACACCATCAACAAAATCCTATTTATTTTTTTCTAGGTAGTTCTTAGTAAACCCATTATTTAAACTTTCCATAACTGAAGAACATATTGTCTCTGCATCTTGTATTTCCAATTCAACTAGCTCAACAAAAATTGTTGGTGAGGTAATGAATCTTTATCTTTTAAGAAAAGTATCACAGCTGGTTTGCAAAATATCATTGAGGCTTCATCAATAATCAAACATATTTTCAAATTATTTTCAATAATTTTACTAAATAATCATTTTTTAATTTCTTTTGCAATGAAATCAACTATTTTCACTACAGTTTTATGTGAATGCAATCCTAATCCAATATCTAGTCCATTTTTAATTTGAACTTCTATGTCATCTTCTATATGTGAAAATGGTTTACATCTATAAACTGTACTGAACATTCTACAAGGAGTACCTAAATATTTTGCAGTCATCTTATCTATTCCTTTTGTTATTGCATCCTACTCACCTTGTTTTAAATTTTCTGCAAATGGTATGAATGTTCTTTCATTTTTTCTCTTAGAGAAGCTTGCTGTACCTCGTTATTTGTTCCTGCTGCCTAAATCTGGAAATATAACTGGCTTTTATTTAAGATACTGCAGTATCAATCAACCTTTAACATATATTGGTCATAGTATGATGAAAAGGAGACACCTCTTCTCGTAAAGACCACATATTTATATCCAAATATGGTTATATAAACAGTTACATAACATATCTCATTTTCCAAATCAAAAATAAATAGAATCCCATAGGAAAGTTGTGGGTCTTTCCACAAAAATCCCCCCACTTGACACTGGAAAATTATCAACATTCTTTATTCAGATTTATCTCCAGATTTCCTGTTATTCAAATACCAGAAGAATATAATAGGGTCATTAATTTCTCTTAATGTGACTATATAATGTCAAAGCACCCTAGAACATATCTCTGACGTAAGCCAAGTACATAGTTTTGCAATCTAGCATAATTGCCTAGCAAAAACACATTTCATAACTGTTCTGAACTTTTAAAAGTTCAGACTGCGAACACAAAATGGCTTTAGTTCGTCTCTTTATATTCTCAAGTGTAATAACCAAATTTCACCTATAACCATTCTTTTGACACATGAACACTTTTTTCTTTTGTGAAGTCATATTTTTCACAATACTTGCAAACTAACTTTTTGTTGGAAATTATCAGTCCCTCATATTTTTCTTTGTTATACTTTTGTAGTGTTTAGCAGTTAGGAAGATTATTTTCAATTTCAGAGTTATTGGTTCTTTCAGTAATTGACATGCTGCTTTCTCCAAGTTGGAGTGGTTGCGTTTGTGACTTTTAGATTATCCAAGGTCAGTTATATTGTATCTGATTCTGATCTTGGTTTCTTACTGAAGAAATCTGTCAAACTCTTTTGCCTTTTCATCCTCTTAAGGCTGCTGCAAAAAATAAAACAATGTTGTGGTTAGGACTTGATTGTGGTTGTAAGTTGAGGCTTGTAGGTCACGGAAGAGATATCTGTGTTCACCCAACAATGTACAGTCTGTTTGCATCCATTGATGTGGACAATTTGTAATGTACAAATACAAATTGTCTGAAATGGTATAGGGTTCCTTCCAAATCTGGATCTATACTGGGCTCATTCCTCCCTTTTCCTTATTTTAACAGATTAATAAAGTTGGAAGGGACCTTGTAGGTCATCTAGTCTAGTGTAACCCTCTACCCAAGCAAGAGACCCAAACACCATTTCTGACAGATGGCAGTCCAATCTCTTATTGAAAGCTTACAGTGATAAGCTCCTTCAGCTTCTGAAGGCAAGTTCTGTTCCATTGATTGATTGGTCTCAGTGTCAGAAAATTTGAAAGGCTCCATTAATTCAGATATGCCCCATGATTGCTCGCTAGATTTCAATCTCTCTCTCTTCTTTTTTCTCTCTCTCTCTCTGATTCTGATTCACTGCCAACAGACAGCCAAGCTCAGAGTGCAATGTAGCATGGACCCCCCAGTCAATATTTTCAAACTTGGCAACTTTTAAGATTTCAACTCCCAGACTCTTTCTGTTACAATGTATTTGGATTAACATGATAATCCTATTTGTGTGGACTCATACATTGTGTCAAAGTTATTGTGAATTATATTCACAGTCCAAACCCTAAAAAGTTCAAGAACATTTCAGCTGAGCAGCTTTTGTGACTCCAGTCTTGTTCTTTTTCAAAATTGTTGAGTAGACATTGTGGGCTTTGTTTGAAATTTATTTTCAGATTTGTGGTATTGGTACCTTTGCATTCATGGTTCTTTTTATAATGCTGCTACAACTGCTCATTTGGCCAAAAATTCCATTTATAAGTATTTGAATAGATATTTTATTGGGCTGCTTGGCCCAAATCTTTCGGAAACCAGTGTGTGAAATTAGTCAAGATAAATTATATGTTATTGTTTTTAGAAGTTTTAGGATTAATGTTTCATTACATTGCCCTATATATAATAGCTTCTATATTATATCTGGCCTTTACATTTAAATTTTTCATATATGCTAATGGTATTCATTTTGTTAATGATGGAAAAGACTGAACCCTGCCATTCCTGGCAATGTAATATTTTTCAATTTCATTTTAGAGCAAGTGATATTTTCTCAAGTAGTTCAATTCGCTAAATCTTCTTAAACCATTGTTTGCAAGTGAAAAGATTTCCCAAACACTTAGTAAAATGAAATCTATAATTTTAAAAACAATCCTAAAAAAAAAAAAGATCATAAAGAGGCAGGCTGGCTGGCTATTACAGTCTAACTGCAGAGGAGAGAAGAAGCCGGGTAAGCCAGTGTTTCAGGACGGAGAGCACATGGAGCATCTCCCTAAGCGACTGAGCCTCGCCCAGTACCAACAAGGACCAGAAGAAGCAGCCGCAAGATCAAGGAACAGATGAGAAGCTGGAGATTCAACCCAGCTGTTTCTCTCTGCCGGTCTTTCTCTTGTAGATTTTGACCCTCCTGATAGTTCACCTGGAGCCCTGCAGATAGGTAGTCTTTCCCTGTAAAGTGAAGCAGAGCATCTAGATATTCAGAGGCAAAGGACATTAGGAGTTTGTTTATTCCTAAAAAGTCTAATGGACTGGAAAGCCCTGAAAGCAACAAAGGAGCAGAATAACACATTTTCACGTGTAATGCTTGTGGAGTCTGAGAAGCCTGAAACAAGTGAAGTAAGCTTGGCAGGGAATGTACAGGCCGATGCATTAGAAATATTTTATTCTAAGTGCCTCTGTGCTCAATTTGCATAGATCTGCCATCGCTTCATCTCTTTGTTTGCTCAGATTAATGATGACCAACTAATGCAGTATCACAGTAACTGATGCAGCTGAACTCTTTTTCATGTAATTATTTTGTTGCAGTTATTGAAATGATAAAAAGGCCATGAGTTTTTTTTCTGTTTCAAAGCACTGCACAGCAGAAAACCTTATACCCTGTTTAAAAGGGAAAGAGAGATTTCCTGTTGCGTTCCATCAGCATTCCAGTTGAATTGTGGCATCTACTAGCATAAGAGCAGATGGTAACTAATTATTTAATTAGAGAGAATAGCCACATCCAGACATTCCAGAGCTCAGGTGGACAGAACCTCTAAGAAGGACTCTGGTTGGGAACAAACATCTCATCCCTTTTTGTTGTAATTAGATTTATAGGCATTTTAATGAATCTGGAGGGTTCAGGACTGCAAGCAATTTCAAAGGGGAAATTTGTTTCTTTGGTCTTCAGTCAAAACACCCCTTCTAATACATGGCTTCTTGTTAATTAAGCAAATCTAGTTTTGTTCAATAATAGAGGCTGTTACAAATATGCAACTTAGCTACAAAAGCCCCTATAAGTAAATGAAGAGGCAGATCAAAGCATATGCCTATTGCCTATTGTATTTTAAACAAGTTTCTTGAATGAAATGGAAGCTTAATTAGAATTTAGATTATAAAAAATTGTACCTCTTACTCTTCTATTCATAGCCAAGTGCTATTCAAACTATGCCAAATGCTTCTGAAAACTTTATTGCTAAAAAATACTTTATTCACAAAAATGGGAAGTTACCGAATAACCTTGGAATCAATTAAGGGTAAATGATAACTGATAACTGATTCTTTCAATGTTTTACTCTTTCAACATTTCTCGCCGGGAACAAAAATTTGTTTGTTTATGCAGTTTATGTAGCCTGGTTTCCTAACATTGTTCATGATTGCTAGTTGCCATCCCTTCCTCACTCTCCCTCTTTCCTTTCCAAAGATTCATCTTTCTATACAAAACCATTCTATTTCTGAAATGGTAGAACAAACCAAGTCAAACACCATGTGGAAAGCCCTGCTTGAGACATGCATCTTCAAAAAGCAAAACCAAAAGGACATTATCAGGCTACACATAAGATGTTTCTCTGAGTGATGAAAATTAAATTTTGGAAAGAAAACTGGCTTTCTTAAAACATTTCATAGAGAGATAAGAAGTTGGGTTGGGCCAGTGTCTCAGGAGAGCATGTGGAGCATCTTCTGAGCGACTAAGGCTCCCCCAGCACCAAGAAGGGCCATAAGAAGTGCTGCAGCCACAAGATGTTGCTTGATCTTGTGGCTGCTTCTTGCAGCCCTTGTTGGTGCTTGATGTGCCTTAGGACTTGGGGAGATGCTCCACATGCTCTCTGGGTCATCAGCTGCTTCTCTCCACCACTGCTCTTGCTAGTGGCCTGCCGGGAGAGCGTTTTGTGCAGCACAGTGAAATTTAGCAGCTGTGAACCACCACTTTTCTCTAAGTTTCATCTAAGTGCTGCAGCGGAGAGAAGCAGCCAGGTTGAATGCTGCTTCTTTCTGTTGCAGTGCTTTCCAGCTGGGTCTTACAGGACCCAAAGCAGTGGCTCACAGCTGCTACATTCTGCTGTGCTGTACAAGATGCTCTCCTGGCAGGCCACCAGCAAGAGAAGCAGCCAGGTCAGGACACTGTCTCAGGGCAGAGAGGAAGTGGAGTGTTTCTTTGAGTGACCAAGGCTTGCCCAACACCAACAAGGGCTAAAAGAAGTGCTGCAGCCACAAGATGTTCCTTAATCTTGCAGCCGCTTCTTGTGGCCCTTGTTGGTGCTGGTGTACCTCGGGTGCTTGGGGAGATGTTCCACATGCTCTCTGAGTCAGCGGCTGCTTCTTTCTACCCCTGCTCTTGCTTGTCAGAGTATATTCATGAACTGGAATAGAGCTTAGTAACAAGGTCAGCCAATGAGAGCTGAATTGAGGGCTGAAACTTAAAGAGAGAATCTGGGCGTGGTTTATATCTCTGTTCTGTGCTCAGCTCTAAAGTGAAAGAGAAACTAACTTGCTTGCTGAAAACTAGTTCTGCTCTGAACCTGTAACTGTCTGCTTCTGTTTGAGTTTGCTCCATGTTGGAAAAATCTACAACTGGTATTGTAAAATTTACTTTATATGTTTATAAAGAAGTTAAATGAAGTCTCAGCCATCTGTGTTTACTTTTCTGGTGCTGAATTTACACTGCAATATTCTAAACATTGCTGGTGGTCTGCCAGGAGACTATCTTGCACAGCACAGTGAAATTTAACAGCCTTGACCCACTGCTTTGGGATTGGACTTGTAAATTCCATTCGGAAAGTGCTGCAGCGGGAGAGCCAGGTTGAATGTTGCTTCTGTCCACTGCAGTGCTTTCTGGATGGGAAGTCTAGAGGAAAGCAGGGACTAATGGCTGTGAAATTTCACTGTGCTGCACAAAGCAGCAGGCCACCAGCACCAACAAAGGCTGGAAAAAGTACTATGGTTGTAAGATGTTATTTGATCTTACAGAGGCTTCTTCTGGCCCTTGTTGGTGCTGGGTGTGCCTCAGGTGCTTGGGGAGATGCTCCATGTGCTCTCCACCCTGAGACATTTACCCAACCCTGCTGATTTTCTCTGCTGCTGCTCTTACTGGTGGCCTGCTGGGAGAGCGTCTTGCACAGCACAGCAAAATCTAGAAATTCCATCCAAAAAGTGCTGCAAGTGGAGAGAAGCAACATTCAACCTGGCTGCTTCTCTCTACTGCAGGGCTTTCTGGATGGGACTTGCAGGTCCAAACCCAAAGAGGCAGCTCATGGCTGCTAAATTTTGCTGGGCTGCACAAGACATTCTCCCGGCAGGCCACCAGCAAGAGCTGCAGCAGAGAGAAGCAGCCAGGTCGGGCCAGTGTCTTGGGACAGCACATGGAGCATTTCCCCAAGCCACAAGATTCACCCACCACCAAGGGCCAGAAGAAGCTGCAAGATCTGAGACACTGGAGATTCAACCCGGCTTCTTTCCACTGTAGTGCTTTCCAGATAGAACTTACAGATAAGAACCCAAATCGCTTTATCCACCTGAGCCCATGCAGCCCTCCCCCATGACCTTTCAATTGAGCATGGCAGGCCACAAGTCAGATAAATTGCTTTGGCCTGGGGGGCCATAGTTTAAGGCCAGGGGTTCTAGGCGAGCATGGGCAGCGAGCATAGATTTCTTGCGGGGAATGCATGCAACATGTAAAGGTGAGGAATAAAGTAAAACAGCAACTTACTTATCTAAAACTAGGGAGCAAGGAAGGCTTGAAAGCAAGGAAGCCAGAGAGCAGCTGGGCCATAAGCGCCATGTGGTCTAGGGTCTAGGCAAACTGGGACAGCTTGGGAGCCAGGAAAGCAGGCAAGGGTACTGGAGCAGACCTAGATGAGCTGCACTCGGGGAGCCAGGGGAGCCAGGAAAGCAGGCAAGGGAACCAGAGACCAGCTGGGCTGTGAGTGGCACATGGTCTAGGGCCTAGGTGAGCTGCGACAGTTGGCAAGCAAGTGGCCAAAGCAGACAAGGCAAGAAAGAAGTGTCTGTAAGAGATGGGTGGTGGGGTGGTGAGGGGCAGGTGGTGTGGGCAGGCAGGGTGGGGCCACCCTATGATGAGATTTTCTGGTTCACCAAATTGCGCAGAATCTTAACAACCGGTTCACCTGAACTGGTCTGAACTGGCTGAATCTCATCTCTGTACAGAGGTCAATATACTGAAAACACAAAAATATTGACACTAAATATTCATAAACAACCATAGAATACAGAAATAAACATAAATTATATGTATTACTTTTACTATTAGCTTCAGTACCAACATTAATTTGTGATTTAATTTCTGATTTAGAATCCCTCTTCCTCTTTTGTAGTATTATTTAATATTAACAAAATAATATTTTGTTTATTGGGGGCATGATGGCTCAGCAGTTAAACAACTAGAATGCTGACAAGCCTGCGTTTGAGACACGAGCACTGCACAATGTTGTGAGCTCCCATTACTTGCCCCAGCTCCTGCCCACTTAGCAGTTTGAAAGCATGCAAATACATTTTTAACATCATTCTATGCACCTTGGCATGCTGGCCAGATGACCACGGAAATGTATTTGGGCAATCTGGCTCCTCTGGCTAAGAAATGAATATGAGCACTACCTCCTATATCAGGAGTCTTCAAACTTGACAGCTTTTAAGACTTGTGGACCAGAATTCCTCCTCCAGTCATATTAGCTCAGGAATTCTGGGAGTTGAAGTCCACAAGTCTTAAACTTGCCGAGTTTGAAGACCCTTGCCCTAGATTCAGATATGACAAGACAGGAAAACCTTTAGCTTTATTTTGTCTATTAAGTTTTTTTATCCTGAAACATTTGTTGCATCAAACTAAGCATAAGAAAGATTAGGCCTAGAATTAAACTCTTATACCGCATCTTGGCTTCAAGACTTTTATGAACAATATACTCAATATTAAACTCCTGGCGACATTAGCAAAAACAAGGAAGTTCCTTGTGATTCAATGTGTTGGACATTATCAGATACATTTTTACAGGATGTCTCTGGATCATATAATAACTTTAATTCCAGTAAGGAAACTTGGTAGATATATTTGGCTTCATTCCTTTGTAAGGACTGTATATTTTAGTTTCGTTTTTTAGTTTACTTTATTGTCATTGCACCTTGTACAATGAGATTAAATGTCATCTTCAGTGTACATTATAACTATAAAAATAAAACACAAAGACACATCCTTCACTTCTATACAATTGAATTGAAAACCCGATATTGCATTAATATTGCATTAAAAAGTAGAATTCAATATAGTTACTGCCCTGGAATAGAAGCTGTTTTTCAGCATATTTGTCCTTGCTTTTATTATCCTGTAATAAAACAATAAAACAATTATCCAGATAATTGTTCAAAAAAGGGTAATTGTTCAAAAAAGGTAATTGTTCAAAAAAGGGTGCCCAGAATGAGATGGATCTTTAAGAATGTTTTGAACTTTCTTAAGGCAGTGGGAGCTAAAAGCTCTTCCAAAGAGGGGGAAAGGGCAACCAATGATCCTGGGCAATGACATTAACCCTCTGGAGTGCTGTCCTATCTGCCACTGTGCAACTGGCAAACCATACACAGGTGAAGTAAGTTAAAATATTCTCCATGGTACATTGGTAGAAGGTCACCATCAGTTTTTCATTCAGTTGTTGTAAGCATTGGACTTTTTCCCTTCAATCAAAAATAATGAACTTCTGAAGAACAGGTGTTTCAAAAGGAATCCTTAATTGAAAGGGATTTTATCTCAACACGAGGCAAAGCAGAGTCTAAGGTATCCCCAGGCATACAGTCATACATAAAGGAAGTTAAAATCCCTTCCCTTATTCAAATGTGGATTTAGTCAAACAAAGAACCAACATGTTAATTCCCCCTCCCCTTCTCTGGAAATGTATCTTAGCAGAGTTCCCAGGAGTGTCTTCCAGAGCTGGAATTTTTATAGTTCCTTCTCATCTTGTTATCTCTTCA